>JAOBRD020377461.1:2794-15201 GCA_027575215.2 Hydrozoanthus sils
GTCTTCTTCCGATGTAACAACTCTCTTGATAGAAGTGTCTTCTGTTGAAGGATCTGTTCTTGAGGAAACGTTCTCTCGCAATGGATGATTGTTTTTCCTTACATAAGGTAGTCTGCTAATGAATTCAGCTCTCAAGCCCCTGTAGAAAGGTCTTCTTCCGATGTAACAACTCTCTTGATAGAAGTGTCTTCTGTTGAAGGATCTGTTCTTGAGGAAACGTTCTCTCATAATGGATGGGTATTTATCCTAACATAGGGTAGTCTGCTAATGAAATGGTCTTGTACCAGTAGAAATGTCTCTTCCTGACTGAACGGCTTTTTCCTAAGGAAGAGAAAGGGTCTTTTGGTTGAATGGTATTCAGATGGAGCGGTACCCGATAAAAGGGTTTTCTCTCATGTATATATTAGCCTTTATCAATAGAAGAAAGTGTTTTATCTGTAAATAAAGGCTTTTCTCAAAGTAGTGTTTTTCTGATGAAACGTCCTTCTCCCAGTTAAAGAAAGGGTCAATTGGTTAAAGAGTATACTGGAAGGATATTTTTCTTGGAATGTGGATCTTTCATTGGATGGGTATTTTACTAAATGAACTGATCAGATGCGGTTTTTTTGGAATGCGCTAAGTGTGACTTGATTGAATGCTCCATTTATTAGACATGATTTTTACGCAACTTGTGATGTGGTCTGCTATTGGTACGGTCGTGTTCCAGTGGGAGGTTTTTATCTGTTGTAGCGGCTTCTCCTAATCAAAGAAAGGGTCAACTGGTTGAAGATTATTCTGGTGAAATTTTTTTCTTGGAGTAAAGGTTCTTCTTTCACTGGATGGGCATTTACCCAGTGATGAGAGTGGTCTGCTAATCCATTATAGGGCCTTCTCCCAGTGGAGTAATCTTCTTCTAATGGAACAGCCTTCTCCTAGCCAAAAAAGGGTCAGTTGGTCAGCGAGTATTCTGGTTGAAGTTTTTCCTTGGAAAATATGTTTCCCTTTAATTGAATGGGTATTTTTCCTAATGTAAGAGTGGTCTCCTAAAGGACATAGGTAGGGTCTTGCTAAAGTGAAAGGATTTTCCAATGGAAGGGCCTTCTAATTAAAGAAAGAGTCAACTGATTGGAGAGTATTCTGTTGAAAGAGTTGTTTTTCTTGGAGTAAATGAAGGGCCTAGTGCAAAAACGACATAAGTGACTTTGTATGAAACACTAAATTCTCCCAGTGCTTATCAAGAAATAAGATGGATAATGTAGGGAGAAATAAAAACTTAATCAAAAGTCACTTATGTCGTCTTTGCACTAGACCCTTCAAATATTCCTTTTTTTCATTGGATGGATATTTTTCCTAATGTAAGAGTGGTCTGCTTAAAGAACATAGGTAGGGTCTTGCTAAAGTGAAAGGATCTTCTTCCAATGGAATGGCCTTCTTCTAATCAAAGAAATGGACAACTAATTGAAGAATAGTCTGGTGGAAGAGTTGTTTTTCTTGGAATAAATATTCCTTTTTCCATGGGATGGATATCTTTCCTAATGTAAGGGTGGTCTGCTAAAGGACATAGATAGGATCTTGCTATAGGGTATGTGTGTTAATATTAGAGTGGCCAATGGTAGGGCCTTGTCCCAGGGGAGAGAATAAAACGGCCTTTTCCAAATCAAAGAAAGTGTCAACTGGTTAAAAAATATTCTGGTGGAAATGTATTTAATATGATTTAGATTACTAATCGTTTTGCTTTTGTTTCCTCCAGTTAAATCTGACTGCATTCCACATTAGTCATTACAACAAGACGTTTACGAGACTACAAGGCGATGTGAGTACATGCTACAAGTTGTTTGTTGCATATTTAATAATTTCGGAAAATCTTTGGAAATTTTCGAAAATCGAAAAACGTTTCTAAGGCATTTTTAAGACTTTTTAATTTTTCGGAAAATCTTCGAAAAACGTTTCTAAGGCATTTTTAAGACTTTTTGATTTTTCGGAAAATCTTTGGAAACTTTTGAAAATCTTCGGAAATTTTTAAAAAATCTTCGAAAAACGTTTCTAAGGCATTTTTAAGAATTTTTAAATTTTCGAAAATCTTTGAAAAACGTTTCTAAGGCATTTTTAAGACTTTTTAAATTTTCGGAAAATCTTTGGAAATTTCTAAAAGTTTACCAGTGCCCAATCAGTGCTAAGTAGTTTTGCCCTGAACTAAGAAAAAATGTCCTCTTGGTATCCAATCATCTCGAAGTAATTTTGTCCACTATGTTATAAAGCAGTTTTGTGCATGTGTAATCAGATTTAGCTACCCCTTGGTAGCTACCCCTTGGAATATTGTAGCTACTGTGGCTGTACGGTTTAGCCAACACTTGTTCTTCATTGTTCGGTAGTTTGTTTCATAAGAACTTACATGCAAACACCAGAATATTTTTTCATCAAATTTGCAGTTAAAGAATATTTCTGAGTTTGTGGAGATTCTTCAGCGAGGCTCTCACCTGGCGAGTCTACTGCACCTAAACATGTCGTTTGCTGACGAACTTGCTAATGTGACGGATAGGGAAAGAAAAGTGAGGTATATGCAAGGCATGTGGAAGAACCTTGGTCCGATTCTGTGTGGACCAGACCCAGACCAACAGCCAGAGGAAGTCATAGATCATATGTACGATGTTCGCTGCGTATCAAGCTCATGCCAGACACGTGCCCTCCGTTTCATGCTGTACATTTTGACACGTGGGCCGAAAATTCTGTACTCTTCAAATGGAACAATGGCAGATTCGATCATCAAAAAGGTACCTTACTAAAAACTAGAACTCTCGACTAATCTTTTAAATGGTAATCCTTTTCTGAGGTTCTTGAGTCTGATGCTAAAAGTGTTCTCCCTCCTCTTCGTTTTGTGTGGGAGTGGTTTCATTAAGCATCTCTGTGTGTAGAAGAGAAGTAAGGGAAGAGCACACTGGGAGTCTCCTTTGGAGAGTCGAGCGCAATAAGTTGAAAATTTGGCAAGATTCTAGAGAGCGTTTGCTAAAGTGCAAAATTTTTCGATATAACGTGTACTCAATTTTATAGACTAATAGTTTTTATCAAAGGTAAAGTGCTTCGAGTACTACCGCTGATGACTTATGATATTGCAATACTGCAGGCGCTAAAATCATCCATCGCCCTCCCACTCACGAGATAGACTACTATCGTGACACACAGGAATCCCACAACGGACTGTAATAGTGTTGCTACTCGCTTCGCTCGCAGCAACAAATAAAACGAAGAGAAGCCAATTTAAAATAATATTATGTAACTGTTAAAATATTTCACTCACATCAAAAATTATGTCATACATCTTACTGTCTGTGTATGTACAATTTTTTTGAATGGTTGGTTGTAAACTCTAGTTTGTTTTCCTTTTAACTTATCTTTTTCTATGGCAATTGTGTTTTCCTATATCATTTTCTTTTTAATAGCAGTTCTAGATTATAGATGCAACTTGCCTGTTCTAATTTGTAAGAAGGAGCTAAAATCTTGTTAAAACTATAAAAAAAATACCTACTCAAATACCTCTTTTTGTGCTGATTACACCCGTACCTGAACCATGATCAGAACCTGCCCCTGCTATCGCTAGTTTTTAAAAAAAGTCCTTTTTGTCCATTTATTTGTTTATTTATTTGCTTTTTAGTATATGGGACTGGGAGTGCCTCAGATGGGACCTCCGCGTCCCGTTCACGCCCGCCCTTTTGGTTCTTTGTAATAAAAGTCAAACCCAATAAAGCTGTTAAAAATTTGAAAAAAAAAAATCTTTTTCCTTCATCATTCTGCATGATTGGAAGGCACTAGCCGGTGAAATTGCATGCACTTGAAGTTGCATATTGAGTTATAACTGTTAGTAGTGTTGAAATAGTGGCGTCTTTTGACTCCCAATAAGTCGATTGCTTCCAAGATTTCTCCAATTTTCAAAACCCAGCAAACTTTTAAAATAATCTGTTGTGTTAAAAGAATGAAAACTTCGCTTGAATTCAATAACTATAACCCATTATTGTTTGAAACGACACACAAGAACGTAATGCGTATTGACTTTTGTTTTTTTCTTGGCTCAGGCAAACAGGACCTTTGCCGATATTGCCAGCATCCAATCACTAGCTTACCAATGGTTGAACCAGTCACACCAAATTCACAGGGCCTTGGCACGAAATGACTCCCAGTACATTCTCGGCGAGATGGTGAAGTCCCTTGATAGATACGAAACAGCCAGCGACACTGTGCAGGACATATCTGGAAAACATAAACCAAAGCAGTATGATGGTTATTACAGAGACCTTAAGAAGTTGCTTATTGATACTCACAAACACGGTGGAAACCCTATTTTCAAGCAACTGGAGCTGACAGACAGAGTGGCAAAAATGTGGATCGAGCAAGTATCCCGACTGAATCTGAACATCTTTCAAGGTTTCAAGGATGAGCAGTCACTGCTAAATTATGCTCTGAATATTAATGGATCAAGAAATCATGACCCTTCTATGATTATTGCAGGTTAGTGTAAGGAAAAAACGACCACTACATTCCAATTAAGGTCAGCAGCTAGCTAGAATGGTTATAGAGTGGGACCCCGTTAATACGTCCACCTATGGGCTGAAAAAATTGACTGTAATAACGGGGTGACTGTTTAAGGAGGTATTTTTAATAAGAAGGTATAAGGTCATTCTCTTGGCGGACCAAAAAAAGTGACTGTTAGGATGAGATGGCCATATTAACGGGGTGACCGTAAGGCGCGATTCCACGTTAGTATTAGTAACCCTTGTAGTTTCAGTTCCAGCTTGTTATCAGCTTATAAAGTCTCCCTACATAATACTTAAATCAATTGGTAGAATTTCTGACTGCCAAGCATAAAGCCCCAGAGTTCGAAAACCAGCTTCGTTGAGGCTTGAACATTTGTTAGCCTTTCTTTCGCCAGACTGTTAAGCCTTTGAAGTTTTGCAAAAATAAAATGTTTGACAGCGTTAATGCGCATTTGGCTGCATCTCCCATAGCTTGTACGAGAGCTAAAGTAAACTCTTTCTTTCCTAGGTATTGTGTTTAAGAACATCAAGGCAAACCAAACAAAACTACCACCACATATCGTGTACAAGATCAGAATGAATGCCACATGGTTTACGCCCTCGACAAAAAACATACGAGCAAAATACTGGCGTCCAGGCCCTCAAAGTTATTATCAAAACTACTATGACCTAGGCTTTGTATGGCTACAAGACCAAATAGAAAGAGCCATAGTGGATGACTTGACAGGAGAAGATGTTATCAAGCCGGCTGTTTATCTTCATGAAATGCCTTACCCCTGTTACGTTAAGGATAGGTTAGTACACACAGAGGCCAGAAGCGCTTGACAGTTAAACTAGATCGACATTCAGGAAAGGTTCTATGAATTATGGGTAGGAGTTATGGTGGTGTGAAGTGAACATGCTGTGGATTGCCCGCTGTATAAGCCAGCTCAGAATTTCAGAAATACATGCGTGCATCGGGATAAAATGGAATATTCATCAAACTTAAGAAAGAATCAATAATGAATTGTATGTCTTTTGTATAATGAATTTTATATTTTATCCCGACGTGCGCATGTATTTCTGTTTTAACGAACTGGCTTATAATAGCTGTGTTAAAATTTTCAGCCCGCGCCAGTTTATCAACATCTTACTTCTCCTTACACATCTCAACTCTTTCAGCCCCAGCGAGTTTGTCAACGTCAAACTTTCCCTTTCACAACTCGATCCTTTCAGCCAACGCCAGTTTATCAACATCTAACTTCTCCTTACACAACTTTCAGCCCCAGCCAGTTTGTCGACGTCTAACTTCTCCTTTCACAAATCAATCCTTTCAGCTCGCGCCAGTTTATCAACATCTAATTTCTCCTTATACAACTCAACCCTTCCAGTCCCAGCCAGTTCATCTATTTTCTCCTTACATAATTCAACTCTTTCAGCCCAAGCCAGTTTATCAACATCTACCTTCTCCTTATACAACTCAACCCTTCCAGTCCCAGCCAGTTCATCATCTATTTCTCCTTACATAACTCAACCCTTTCATCCTGCGCCAGCTTATCAACATCTAACTTCTCCTTACACAACTTACTCCTTTCATCCCGCGCCAGTTTATAAAAAATTAATTGGTTAACATGCAACCCTCTTACAAGTGTCTCGTTTTTCCCAAAAGGTTCATGTTGTGATCGACCACCATTACACCAAATTGATAAATTAAGGCTTAGAAATCACGTTTGTTTTCCTTACGATGTACCTAGTAAAATCAACCTCCTTACAAGTGTCTCGTTTTTCCTAAAAGGTTCATGTTTGTGATCGACCACATTTACTCCTAGTTTACAGATTAAGGCTTGGTAATCACGTACAATTTCCTTACATGTCAACCCCTTTACAAGTGTCTCGTTTTTCCCAAAAGGTTCATGTTTGTGATCGAGCACATGATGCCACTGTGTATGACAGTGTCGTGGATCTACACCGTGGCCCTGGTGGTTCAGAGTATTGTGTACGAGAAGGAACAGCGTCTGAAGGAAGTCATGAAAATGATGGGCCTCAGTAACGCTGTACACTGGGTGGCCTGGTTCATCACTGGGGTCTCAGCAATGTCCATCACTGTTATGCTACTTACAGTCGTACTAAAGGTTAGTGATCTTGGCGTAGTTTCTATCGAACCACATGCTTCAGGTGAGAAGCTCAGTAGTTGCGCGGTGAGTCTGGGCGATAAGTTAAGCAACGAGGATGGCAACATTAGCAGCGACGGCTAGTAAAAGACACTTTTCATGCCGCCATTTTCGATTACGTATGGTTCGTTTACATTTTCTTTTGTCAGAGTTACGCTTTGTGAACACAAAAAGAATTAAGTGTTTTCTTAAAGGTAAATGAAGACTGGCAAAACTTTCTGGTCGTTCTCGTAGCCGCAAAAATGTCAAAATTGAGTTTTTTGTTATAGCTTTCAAGACGACGGCGGACACTGGACCAAAGCTTAGTCGGCAATATTCCTTTTGCAGCAAGTGGTCACATGGTACAAACAATGATATTCTGGTGGGCAAAGGAATGCCACAGACTCCAACACAAGGCACAGTTAACTAGAAACGCATGATTTTTCTTTGTTTTACATTCCCAGTGGAGTCTGTGACATTCCTTTGCCCACCAGAATATCGTTGTTTGTACCTTGTGATTATTTGCTGCAAAAGGCCTATTGTGAGTTTCACGGAGTTTTGTGCTTTAGCAGCTGAGAATCCATAGTTTTTAGTTCGTTGTGGTTGAACTTAGTAATATTAAGGTTAAGTCATTTATGTTTTTGAGGCAAAGTTTTCTCTTTTTAAAAGATGAATTCATTCCAAAAAGAGGTTTTAGACTTCTGTTGCATTTTTTACTTCCTTTACGTAAAGGTTTTTATTGATGATGGTGATGACGTTCTGCTTCTCTGTTCCCAACAGCAAGGTAAAATCCTGGCTTATAGCAATGCAGTCATCATCTGGCTCTTTCTGATGCTCTTCGCAGTTGTGACAATCGTATTCTGCTTTCTTGTAAGCGTGTTTTTCTCCAAAGCAAAGCTGGCGGCCGCCTGTGGAGGTATCATCTACTTTCTCACCTATATGCCGTATGTGTTCATTTCCATTCGCGAAGAGGGAGCAGGAGTTAAGATCTCAAACCAGGAAAAAGTTGCCGCCAGCCTTTTTTCAACCACAGCGTTTGGTCTCGGTGCACGGTACTTCGCACTTTATGAGGAGGAGGGAGTTGGCGTTCAGTGGAACAATATTGGATTGAGTCCGGTTAGTGAGTGAAATTAGGTTCTTACTTAAAAAAAGGGACAACAAAATCTTCTCACTAATCGTTAATGTGAAGAAGCTATTAGCTATGTTATTTACAAAACACTCCCGGCTAGGACCCCGAATACAAATGGTGTAAAGTTTTAATGTAATTTATAAACCTTTACAAAGACATACAATTTTAGATCAATCAGGCTTAGTAAGTAATAGAAGATCCATCGTTTGTTTATAGGTCGAGGGAGACGAGTTTAGTTTGTTGAAGACTTGTTTGATGATGGTAGTGGATACCATCATTTACGTCATTCTTGTCTGGTATATCGAAGCCGTTCATCCGGGCTCCTATGGCCTTCCCCGACCGTGGTACTTTCCATTGCAAGTGACGTACTGGTTCGGCCATAACAATAAGTCATGCCCTCGTCTGCGGAGTAAGGAGTATCAATTGATGACGTCAGATGAGCTGGAAGGTGACACAACAATGCCTGGGTTACTCGCTTATGAAAGGGAGCCAGTTCATCTTCCATTGGGCGTGACTGTTGAGAATTTGGTGAAGGTAAGAGTTACATTACAGCGTTAGTACAGGTAACTAAAAATAAATTGATATTTACGAAAATATTGGATCTTAAACTTTCAGACATTAAATTTCGGATGAAAAGTGTCATTAGAGCACTGTATTAATCAAGCTTTCTCACTCTAAGAAACACTCCAACATGTTCATAAAAAAATTGGAAGATGATAAATCCGAGTTGTAAAACTTCGTTAAATCTATTTAAATAGGTTTCTGACCACCAAACTTTAGCAATACTATATCAGTAATTAGAATTAAGAATATTTTAAACTTTCGGGCATTTTAAAGTTCGGAAGACACATTTTTCGGACAATTAAATTTTCGGACCATTTTTTGTCCGAAAATGTAATTGTCCGAATATTTTCGTAATTAAAGTACCTGATGAGGCGTTTTGAAGCGGAGTCTTGCTGAATCCAGCAAAGCTTTAAGTACATCTTGTCTTTAATATACCAACTGTTGTTATTGACGTAGGAATAGAATAGTCGTTGCAAGGAGAGATTAAAATGGATTGTATCGTATAAAATTTGTTTTCGGAACTTAGAATTGATGGACAGTGACTACTGAATGCTGTTGGTTTCGCATGTAATAAGTTCATTGATAGATAATAGCTATCTACTGCTATCTAGGGAAATTTTTTAACTTTGTGCTTAATATCCAGCGGTACAAAAATGGGGACAAGCTTGCAGTGGATGGCCTAACCCTGAACTTGTATGAAGGTCAAATCACGTCCTTCTTGGGTCACAATGGTGCCGGTAAGACTACCACAATGTCCATTCTAACAGGACTCTTTCCACCTACTTCTGGCACTGCTTTCATCTACGGTAACGATATTCGTATGGACATGGATCAGATACGCACAAGCCTTGGGATGTGTCCCCAACACAATGTTCTTTTTGACAGGTTAGTCAGTTATTTTGTGAACCTGTCAGTTAGACAGTTAAACAACCAAACAACCAATCAATCGACTAAGCAGTCAATCAATAACTTATTCATTTAATCAATCAGTTAAACAATCAATCAGTTTATTTAAACAATTCCCCATTCAATCTGTCAGTCAATCAATCAGTCAACCAATCCCCCAATCAATCTGTCAATCAATCAGTTAATCAATCAATCAGTCAATCAATCAATCAATCAATCAATCAACCGATCAGCTAAACAATCGGGAAAATAATATTCAGTCATGAGCTATAAGATCCTAGCGTACCTTGTAGTACAGTTGATAGGGCATTGGAAGATCTGTTCCGGAGGATGTGGGTTCAGATCATGCCGGGATCGGCAAGTTTGTTCTTTTTCTCCGTCTTAGCGCATTTCCTTTCTAGAGCGCATTTTCAATCTTGGGTGTTTGACAGCTTCTCAAGTTACTACCTTTGTTACTCTTTCTTTAGTTAATACATCTATTGTTCTGTTTATCAGGAATGAGCGGCTGAACCCTAACCGGTTACTTCTTCAAATATATTGAATTAACCAGCTGAGCAAACGATATTTTAGTTTGTAGTTTAAAATTCTGTTCAAGAAATCTATTGTGATAGAATGCTGTTTACAAGGACTTGATTTAAAATGATCAGGATTTATATTTCAAGGAACAGCAGTGTTTGTCACAAAACCGAGCTGAAGCATTTAAGGAAAAAAAAAGAATCATCCATCGTGTCATTTTATTCTCCTGTGTTACTACGAATATATTTCCAAACGAAATGTTAACGAGGCCATTTTGAAAGAGTTGTGTTGTTCCTTTGAAAACCAACGTTTCGCCAACATATGACAATATGTGCAGTGATAATCGTGGTTTTACTTTTTTGTTCCTGTTCAGACTAACTGTTGATGAGCACTTATGGTTTTATGCGCGCATGAAGGGGATGCCAGTTCACAAAGTGCAGAAGGAAATGGACCAGTAAGTCAAATAAATCCCCTCTTTCCTACGACTTATCCCAATCTTCCATCCATTTAATCTTGATTTTCAGTTTCGAAAGCCTTGATTTTTAGTTTCGAACGCCTTTCCTAATTTCTCTCTTTATTTTGTTGTTAACAATTGGCCCCATTTTCAGACTGGTTAAAGACGTTGGCTTGCCTGCCAAACGCCAGAGTGCAGTAGATACCTTAAGTGGCGGAATGAAGCGAAAGCTATCAGTGGCCATGGCTTTTGTGGCAGGGTCTCGTACAGTGATCTTGGACGAGCCCACCGCTGGAGTGGACCCATATGCAAGAAGGGCCATTTGGGACCTGCTTATTAAATACAAGAAAGGTAAGTTCCAAATTTTAGGTTTTTCTCTGTCACTTGTTGACTGCTTATCAAATTTAGACTCAGATTTTAGGCCTGTTTTAAATGTGAAACTTCATATGCATCCAGACTAATAGTAAGTAACATCCCTTTCAGTCCCATTTTGTATTAGTAAAACCCCCCAGCTACAGCTACAGACCATGGAACAAGTTTAGTTTGGAAGAACTTACTTTTTATCTTTATTAGTTCACCTTGTTAGACCAAGTCACTTCGTTTTAAGATGATTGATAGACGTTGATAATTGACCGGGTCTGAAAAGGTTATTTTAATGTAGCTCATCTGCATTTGGCTCATTGTATGGGTCCAGAGTTGATGTTTTGAGGGTACGTTTGAGTGACCCTATTCAGAATCGAAAGACATTTGGAAACATTTCAATTTCTTTGTAGAAGCTGTTACGAATGACCCTTTTTAGAATCGAAAGACAATTAAAAAACATTTTGAATTCTCCCTAGAAACTGCGAGCAATGACCCTATTCAGAATCGAAAGACATTTGAAAACTTTTCAAAATTCTCCTTGGAAGTTGTAAGCAGTAAAATGTCAGAATTATGTTCGAAGGACGGATTGAAAACTTGTGTTTTTGGAGCTGAACGTTTTAAAAAGGAAACTAGTTATTTGAACATATCAAAACTTACCCACACATTCCTATCCTTGATAGGCTTATCTAAATGAATCCTAACGGCCTTAGGTAAACAAAAATCTGAGTTGAACGAGAATAAATCATTAGTTATCTTTCGTCATATTCAAGCTGTGTTTGATGTTACCGAATTTTTGAATTGATATGGGTGTATGTTGTCAGTAAAGGTTTCCTGTGTATCTCCGTCGCAGGCAGAACTATTCTCCTCTCAACCCATTTCATGGATGAAGCAGACATACTTGGTGACCGAATTGCGATTATATCCAATGGGAAACTCCGCTGTGTTGGTTCACCGCTATTTCTCAAGAGTCATTTTGGTGAAGGTTACAATCTTACAGTGGTGAGAAAACTCCAAAGATCTCCACAGGGTTCCTCCCAAAGCATACAGAATCTCAACAGATCTCCACAGGGTTCCTCCCAAAGCATACAGTATCTCAACAAGTCCCCTCATGGTTCCTCCAAAAGTATACAGACGCTTGGCTCAGGAGGAGGCTTGAGGGTCGTAACAACTTCACTTGGTAAGTAAAGTGAAAGTGTTATTGCAGTAGTTCTGAGTTCACTATCAATTTGTTCGGTTTCATGGGCTAAGAAACTGCTCTGATCCGCAAGTAGGGCTAGTATGGCCAACTTCAATTCAGTAACCAAGTGAATGGCTCTGATCAACGAGTGGAGCTAATGTGGCCATCATCAGTTCAATTGCAAACTAGGTGGTTCTGATCCACAAGCAGAGCTAGTATGCCAATTACCAGTTCAACAGGGAACGTTAAGGGCTGAGTCACTAGATAGGTTAGTGTTGCTAAAATCAGTTCAGTAGCAAACTGAATTGCTTTGATCCACAAGCAGAGTAGTGTGGCCATC
Organism: Hydrozoanthus sils; assembly: GCA_027575215.2. NCBI lineage: Eukaryota > Metazoa > Cnidaria > Anthozoa > Zoantharia > Hydrozoanthidae > Hydrozoanthus > Hydrozoanthus sils. The sequence goes on from JAOBRD020377461.1 coordinate 14,878, forward strand.
ACCAGTTCAATAGCGAACTGAATAGCCCTGATCCACGAGCAGGGGCTAGTGTAGCCGTCACCAGTTCAATGGCGAACTGAATGGCTCTGATCCACGAGCAGGGCTAGAGTAGCTATCACCAGTTCAATAGCGAACTGAATGGCCCTGATCCACGAGCAGGGCTATTGTAGCCGTCACCAGTTCAATGCCGAACTGAATGGCTCTGATCCACGAGCAGGGCTAGATTAGCTGTCACTAGTTCAATGGTGAACTGAATGGCCCTGATCCACGAGCAGGGTTAGTGTAGCCGTCACCAGTTCAATGCCGAACTGAATGGCTCTGATC
>JAOBRD020377669.1:0-19941 GCA_027575215.2 Hydrozoanthus sils
CTTTAGGTGACTTAAAAAGTGTGATCCTCCCCTCACTACTACATGATATTTTCCATGCCGTAGAAAACTCAGAATATATATTTTGTTGTGAAAGCAAAGTTTACTGATTGAATATAATTTTATGTGTATCTCGATATTGAATGTGTGCGAGCTAAAACACTAAAATGTGAACAATCAGTGTGGGGTGTTTACGTTTTATAGCTGAAGTTTGAGTATGGAAGTGTAAAAAAGTTAATCTGTAAGAAAAGTAAAATCACAAAAATCTTCATTAAAAATTTCTGTGAAAGGTGTGTGGCCCCTTGAATAGCTTTACAAAGAACTATGACCCTCCCCTTTTGATGCTCACTTTCCGCACTGATGACCCTCCCCTCTGAGCATGAGGCCCCAGCCCTCCCCCCTCCCCCAAATAAAAACGTACCTTTCCTTAACTTCTTGAGCGCATGCTCGTAGCCGCCATTTTATTTTTTGCAAAACGAATCTACGCGGTTTGAATGAAAGTGTTTTACTGGAAACTGATTGAAACACTGGTAGAATGGATATGCCAACAGATCATGGAATCGAAGGGCTAATTTTTAACATTTCAGTTCGGAAAGTATCGAAACTTTATAGATCAAGGCATGGTTGCCACGGTCCAACGTTAATTGCGCGCAATGGAATCATTGTACCTTGTAGCCACCTCTTCGCAAATTTGCGCGAAGTAGAAACCGATCCTACTCCTGTATAAACATTGCGCACAAGCAACGATTACACCGTACCGTGTGGCTACACGCGCAACGTTGCATGCAATGTCTTGTTGAGTGAGCGGAGCAGACATTTAACTCATGTCATTTTCAACGAAACAAAGTAAAGTGCATGCTTTAAAAGAGAAAAAGACAATGAGAAGGATAAATTGCTATTTAAGGAAAATGTGAATTTTCAATTGGTAATTTTCAAACCGAGAGGTATAATTTTTATGCCTTGGTTTTATATCTTTCTTGTTCTTCCAACAGCTGCCAGCTGCCATGCCGTGCATGTTCTCAGCGGTTATCCCCATTAGTGCCATGTAATCACTGCCACGTTGAATAGACACAGCGATGAAATAATTTCCTTGGGTGTCGTGATTATTCCGCTGCGAAACAAAAGATATCGATTGCTTACCTCGCATGTACATGGTGACCATTTCCTTACCTGTTTAGCCATGTCCTTTACTACGCTAGATGAAACGAATTTCCCGCTTTATGCGGTAAATGTTCTCGAAAAGAATCTCTTTGTGATTGGTGGCGGAGGAGGAGCAGCCAAGACCGGTGTACCAAATGCAATGGTAAGATTTTATGTCTTTCGTCACATTTATGCGACGACGTGAATTGTTTTAAGTCTAAATCTTTTTTGAATAATGATTTATGTGCTATGACAATTTTCTTTTACTGTGGCCGTGCTTGGTGGTAGCTAAACTGCACAGGCGTCACAGTGTGATGTTTTCGAATGTACATGGCACATGGTCATAAATTATTCGCGGGACACCTGTAAAATTTGCTAATAATTCTGCAAAAGGAAATGCTTCAAGTTGCCCTTTGTATTCCCCTAAAGGTGACTATATTGGTTAAGGAAGATAGAGTTTAAGGTGGTCTTGCTTTTGCCTTCAGCTGTTTTTACTGCTGAGTCTAATTACATTTAAGTATTTTTTGTATCTGTTTGAATACTATTTTCTAGTCAGTTCCAGCTTTTTTTTATTAAAGACCTCCTACTTTTCCTTTTTTTGCTCACGAATCAGCATTAAATTTTTAAAATGAAATGTAATTTTTGGTGGCTAATTAACTTCACAATATTTTAAAATGACATTTTAATGGTTCAAAAAGTTTAAACACCAGTTTACTTTTACTTTTTTCCCTTTTCCCCTTTTTTTGCCCATAAATCAGCTTTGAATTTTCCAGATTACATGCTGAATATAAATTGCCACCAAAACTTGTTTTACCTCTGGTAGCCAGGGCCCGGTTCCTCAAAAGCCAATTAGTTCTAACCCTGGATTAATTTTTTAACCAATGTTCCTGTTTCCTACCCTCTGGAGCTTGCTTTGGGCTGAAGGATTTGGGCTGAGGTATTTGTTTTATTGGTAAATCTCATCAGAATTCTGTAAGCATTAAAAAGCTTGACTCTTTTAAAGAAATCATTGTTAGAATTTTGTCTTAATCTAGGGTTAAGTTAGTCAGGGTTTTGAGGAACCAGGCCAGCTGGCTACTTGAAAATTTTAATGTCGAGTCCTAGTATTTTTAGTTCAAATGTACGTATTACTTGGTGTGACAGGAATTTTTAATTCTAAAGTTTAGAAATGGCACACATTCAGTTAGGAACAAAAAACAGTTAGGATCAATAGTTACATTCAATGAAGGAGAATGTATACTAATCTTGCTGTTGCTCAAGGCCTTATGAAGCCATCTGTTTTTGAGCGATTTTCACCTGGCTGACTGGCTGGCACATAATGCCTCGACTTCATGTCATTGTGACCGTGGTGGCATGGTGACCAATGCAGATCTTTTTATCTTTTTGTAGATCATGTGCTTTGAATGGTGAAAAAGTTGAACACACTTCACTAATCTCTGATTAATTCTAGTAAAATAACATGATTAAAATTGTTCCCAATTAGAGAAAAGAGGCCAACTCTAAACACTCAGTCAGATTCCAACCAGGAAACTGTCTATCACATTAATAATGCACATTTTTTTTGTTTTTTTTTTACAGTTTTATTATAATACTAATTGATCTTCATACTTTCATTTGTATAAAATCCATCTAGAGCTTCTTCTTAACTTACATTTGATAATGGTGACATGTTTTGCCAAAACGTCTAATGTTTTCATAGCGATGATATTTATTCTTAAATAATTAAAATTATTACATTATAGAACATTTACCAGCTTGGTCGTGAAGGAAGAAAATTGAAAGCAACTTTGGCGCACAAGTTTGATACGGGAAGACGAGCTGTTATGAATTGTGCAGTTAATCCAGTAAACCCAAAAGTGCTTGCTGTTGGTATGGATAATAAGTGCCAACTTCTGGAACTTGATGTTAAAGAAGAAGTGGTGGAAAATGTGAGTGAAACAAAAGGCAACAAAGGAAGGTTTGTGGCAACAAAAAAGAGAACTTTTCAAATTATAGCGAAAAACTCTGTCACTACAGTTGACGATAGTTCATCCAAGACAGATGACGATTGCGGATTCCAGAAAGTTGTAAAATTCACGGCAGATGGAGAGCACATTATAACTGGAGGATCAGATGGTCATGTTAGAATTCTGAAGGTCAGAGCAATGTACATATTTATCTATTAAAGTTTTGAGTTCTCATATATATATTGTTTTTTAATTTTTTAGGTAATATTATATACATTTTTAATTTTTTTTTAAGTTTGTTTCTAAGATTGACAACAATAAAATAGTTACACATTGAATAGTTTGTTCCCTTGTTAAGGGAATTCACCAACACATATTTTATGTGTTGGAGGCTGAAAGAATTAAAAAAAAGTTCCTTACAACATCAACGGGAGGGGGAGCTGCTCGCCTACTGGCCATGTTTACATCAGCAAATGATTAAAGTATACTGGTCAAATAAACTTGGCTTACCAAGATAAAGTCAAAAACCATTTAATTTTTAATTCACAACAAGCTTGCAATTTTGAATATTCCCAGTGATACATTATATATGCTACCAGTACATTGTAACTATATAGTCTATAAATATTGATATCAATGAACTGGTTGACAGTAGTAACTCCTTCCAAGTGCAAATAACTGGGAGGGAGTAGATATGATTACATACCAACTGTGTTGAATGTGCTTTCATTAATAGTATCCATCATTAGAGTGTTTGCACAATATCCATGCTCACCGCACAGATGTAGATGACCTCGATGTGCATCCAAATGGTAAAAAGGTTTGTATTCTCATGTTTAAGTCACAATTGATGTATTTGCAAAACAGTTTCTGTTTGCTTTAAAGAGGTTTCTAGTTAATACAACTGAGGTGTCAAAATTAAATTAGCTTTTTCTCACACTTAGTATCCTTGAACTTATAATATTTCACCATGTGGCACTGTTTATGTGTACACAGCCAAGCCGCCAAGTGCTTTAATAGATGAATTTTAAAAAGCCAGAAATATATGCAGCTGCAACAAAAGTTAATCTAGCTTGCAGCTAGACAAAAAATATTCTCTTCCATCTGTTAGAACTATATAAATTGTAAACCGAACTCATGATCAAGAGTTGTTGGTGCTAATGTGGTGATGCGAACTGGGAGAAAATGTTGGAAAATCAAAGAATCTCAAATAAAAATATGAGAGCTGCATCAAGAAAACATCAGAACTGAATGTAATTTTTAAGCATGCACCATTAGAGAAGAACTGGTTAAAAACTTGTTTGGCCAGTTTATACTAGGCACCAAAGTTGGTACACTTCATATAAGTTAGAGATCATGTCACAAACAGACTGCAAATGATAAAACAATGGAACATAACTCTTTAATATTAGCAACTATACACTGAATGCTCTCTTCCAGAAAATTTTATAAAGACTTATCTACACTGTCATGTAATACAAGTCAACTTGAATACACTTAAATCTAGAACACTATAATTTTGCATGTTGATGGTAGAAAAATACTGTCAAAAAAATGTTTCTTTTAGAAAGCAGTATTTGTTAAATATTGATGCCACTTTGATTTGGTGTCTTGTCCATTTATTTATTAACTGTTTTTCTCAAGTATTTATGTGCTTGCTTTTTGTATGTTCAATGTTTTAATTTACCCTAGCTAAATAATGTATAATTTCTTTTGTGTGACCAATATCATGTTTTAGTATATACCAGCTCAGCTACATGCGATTTGATTTGTTTAGAAATTAAGTAAATGTGAGACAAATACAGGCTTCTCAAAACTAGTCGGCTGGCAACAGAATGAGCCGCCTCTTCCAGTAATTTAGACACCTCTAAAAGTTGCAAAACCACTTCCAACTAGCACAGAAGAAAATTCATCTTTACCCAAAAAGTTTTGTTAGTTTTCTCATGCATGTTAAACAAAAAATATCATGGTTCTGTTGAACAAGTTATTTTTAGTTTAAGAAATCGAACACAAATTATAGCAGTGTTTATTGCATTTGGAAACTTTGAGGCACTGCAATCTGGGGTTTGCAAGGCAATGCATGCCTCAGGAGCCCTTTAGTAGTAAAGGGGGTTAAGTGTTTAATCTTGCTCCTTTGACACCCAGTCACTTATACTGAAGCTTTATCCTTCTCCTCTGCAACATTTTGAGAACCCTGCAAATATTAATTTTACCTCTAAAATAGTAGATAATGAGACCGAAACAAAATGGCAGACAGAAGTATTCACTTTGCAATAGTTTTGGATCATGATATTGAAGTAGTTTGCTTTAAAAACACAGGATAAACCCTAAAACAGCCTAAAAGAGAAAAAGAAAATTAAAGAAATTCTGTTTTACACCATTTACAACAATTTGTAGTTGACAAACTGTCAAAACATGTTTGCTGTATGTTAGGCTACTCACGCATGAGTCTCGCCACACTCATGCATCATGATTCAAGTGATGTGATAAAAGTGGGGTTTTTTTTCTTAAAAATCTTTCATTTTTTTGAAAGGAAATTTGTTGCCTCGCTAGCATATACTAAAACACTGATAATTGTATTCTACTTGAGTTTCGGTGGATAGTGGCATAATGAATACCTACCTTGCACTTTCTGCATTCAGTAGATATTCTGCCACTATCCACCTCAATTTAAGTAGAGTAAGTGTTAAATAACTATAAACTAGTGCCAAGTTGATTCAATTAGTTTGCTAGCTTCAAATTGCCAGTATCCATTTTACATAATTATTATTAATAATATTAGAATAGTATTGTATGTCATGGAGATACAAATAAATTATTTTGCTGATGTTGTTGTTAGCACATATTTTTTTACCTAAATTATCACTTGATATTTGGTCATTTTAAAATTAGCAATGACCCCATCTATTTCATGTACATCTTAGGGTTTGACATTCAGTCATTGACATAGTTTACAGGCACTTAACTGTCAATACTATTTACATCATCAGTTTGTAACTGTTTCAAGAGACACAACTGCTTATGTCTGGCGAGTAGATGTAGGAAAAAAAGATTTCCAGTTATATTTCACTGGTGACAGGGAAGAGGGATTTTTTAGAGTTCGGGCCTGCAGGTTGGTCATACAGCTGATAAACTATGTACTGTACCTTTTATCTATATGCAAGTTTCAGGTATTGTTATTAATGAGTTGACTGTTATTTGGTTGGTAGTTTGAAAGAAGTTGGTGGCGCAGTTGCTGAGCAGTTAGCATTTTCAGCTCTTAATCCTAGGGTCGCAAGTTCAAGCCCCAGTCAGACCACTGTGTTGTGTCCTTGAACAAGACACTTTACTTGACTTTGTTCCAGTCGACTCAGCTGTATAAATGAGTACTAGTTCTGTTGGGGGCTAACTTGTGATGGATAAGCGTCCTGTTTAGGGGCAGTCAATGACTCTCATCTGCTCGAGCGCTGACCCTATGAGCAACTTAGGCTAGAGAAAGGATTTAGCTAGCTTAGTTTGAAACAAAGATTCCTTAATTATTGTTTAAGTTCTCAAAGGTGTTTAGATGTGAGAAGGTTTGTTTGTAAACATGACATCACCTGAAATCCGTCAATAATTACCTGATGTGTTAATAATACTTTTCAAGTTTTAGGGCTATGTAAATCAATCATAAATACTTTCATTTAAACTGTACCAACTAGAGCTATATTGAGTTCTGGAATGATGGTTTAGCTTGCTAATGTTGTTTTGTTATAACTTGTTAAAAAATTAGTTCAATGAAACATGAAAAAAGATGTGTTTATTGCAAGATTTGTAAATGGCTAGATGGCTAATACACTATAATTGGCAATTCCTCTATTAAGTTCTAATTACATACTTGTAGATAAACCCATGATTTTTTGTGTTTTATTTGGCGGTCACACATTGTTCTGTTATTATTGCTCACTAGCTATTTTGTGCAAAGTTTCAACAAAATCATGGAAAACCTATCAGAAGCTGCAGAAAGACACATCTCTGTCGAATGTGTTTGAAGAGTGCAGCCACTCTCCAGTTCCATAAAGCATAATGAATCAATAAATCATCAGTGATCATTTAGTGCTGTTCAAAAATTCATTGCTTGTAAATGTAACTTAATTGTTGCAGGTTTGGCATGACAGAAAATGGTGATGTTCATTTATTCACTATTCATGTGCCTTCCAAGTTCAATCGCAAACTACCCACGCCCTGCTACTTAGTAAAATGGGATACCAGGAAATGGGTGCCCGAACTAAGTCAAGCTGCAGGGATTGAGCCCCTGACACAAATGGCAATAAGGTAGCAAAAACTCTCATATTGGTGATTTATCAATTAATCAATAATTTTTCCAAGAGCGCACATTGGACAGGAGACAGTAAATAGTCAAAGAGGCGCTTAGCACTGAGCTGGCTATAAATCATCTCATGTCCAACAAGTGCAAAAGAGTTCATTATAAATTTATGTAATATCAGCTATATCAGGCTATAACCATTATTAATAATAGTTGAGTATATAAGGTACAAGAAACAATTGATTTAATGTTTAAAAAATCCTGACCAGCTGCATGATGTCTTGTACATCTGAATGTAGGGCTTGAGGAGTTTTCCGAGTGATTTAATGATAATTTAATACTGAATTTTTAATTTAAATCAGTTTTTCATTATAGGAATCACTCTTGGCTCTTTGAGTTCAAATTTTTTTTTAAGGAACCAAATGGTACAGTCAAAAAGTTTAGCTTTTCAAAGTTTGTTATCTGTTTAACATTAAAACCCAACAATTTTGATACAGCCAAAATGGAGTATATGTTGCAGTTGGGACATCCGAAGGGGGCGTTTCAATCTATGTTGCCTGGAGTTTAATGGTAAGTTTTTGGAACCCATCACACCAAGTAGTAACAACAAATATATTATTCTTTCTATTTTGCTTGTTTAAAATAGACTGTAGCTTTTTAAGAGTAAAATACCCTATTCCCAATTGCAATAATCTTGGTCTACTGATAGAATTCAATACAAAGCTAAACAAGTGCTTCCACTCAGGACTTTTCAACCTGTTTACAAAGTAATACATGGACTTTGGTGTTGAGGATCATAGACAGTCCTGTATCTATGGCTGACATTGATATTTTTCAGAATTTTTCTAAATCAGGGAGGTATCATTTTTTTATGAGCGTGGGGGGCTATATCCTGTGTGCAGACACCAGTCTTCGCTTGGCCAATCTAACAGCTATTACCAGTAGTTCTTGAAAAGAATGAAGTACTGCCTGATGATGGGCAAAGTTTCCTTATAAAGTATAGCCTGTGTAGCAAGCGTTTTCTTTGAGTTTTGGTGAGATCTTCTTTTTTGGCCGCACGAACTATGGGATGAGAGCAAAAAAACAAAAGGAGGGGATGGGGGAGGGGAGTGAAGGAAACACTTGCAGACAAGCCTTTGAAGTTTGGAAACCACCCGTTCGCCAGCAAATGGGGCTCGTGATTGATGCAGTTTTGGTCACACTAGCCACAAGTGCCTATAAAGGCCAATCAAAGCATAAAGGAAAAGACAAAAGCCCTAAATTGCACTTTTAATCTCAAAAAAATTTAAAATATCAGCTTCAAAGCAATTCCAATTTATGAGAATCCAGCAGTGGTTCGAGACCGGTCTTCGATCAAACAACGTAAACAGTTGCATTTTGATTTAAAAACCAACTGAGTTTCATCTGATGATGCCGAATGGCACAAAAACCACAAGCTAAACAGCAAGGAAAGATAATTCTTCCCCAAAATAAATAATACCAAGTAATTTAAACTCAACAGAGACATAAGAAGAGGGCAAAAATTGTTTAAGTATGAACATACGAAAGAACTCTAAGTGAAACAAAGGATGCTCACAACTAATAGATCTAATAGAAATAACTAAGTTCAGGTTCATTAACATCAACTAAACAACTATTTTAAATGAGGGGAAAAAAGCTCAAGGATTCCAAATATATACCAATATAGACGCCTGCTTCAAACAATCGCAAACAATCGCCAAACTAACGTGTTCAAATCCAACAGTTTCCAAACATCGCATCCTAAAAAAAAACAAAAACCCAAAGTGAAACTTATCGACCAGGCGGCAGACGCGAGTTCAAACACAGATTAAATTTTTTAATTAGGCTGGGCTAAAAGTTCAGACAAAGATTCAACTTGAAGCCTTAAAACGCTTTTAAAAATCTCAAACATGAAGGAATGAGTTCAAACAATATGTATAATTAAGCGGCTCAAATTACCATGGACGTTGTATCAAATCAGCCACATGAATTTTCCCAAAAACCCCAACTGTTTCTTGTAGATCAATAAAAGACAAAATTACTTCCATCTCAAATCGTGTGTTTCTCAAATGAAATTATGAGTGAAAAGTTTGCAAAGTAAGCATACTTAAGTTTGTTTTGATCCTGCACATGTGCTGCAGTGAAGCGTGAAGTGTCAACCGGTGGTTTCCAAACTTCAAAGGCATGTCTGCAAGCATTTCCTTCACTCCCCTCCCCCACACCCTCCTTTCATATTTTTGCTCTTGTCCCAAGTTTCACTCGGCCAAAAAAGAAGCTCTCACCAAAACTCAACGGAAACGCTTGCTAGACAGGCTATATCAAGTACTAAATTGTTTGGGTTTACATGCTCTGAATTCGATCAATATCTGTATGTCCACGAATTGCTGCGACACTTTGGTTGCGTAATAAAAGAGCCATCAAAGCACATTGCCTTCCTTTTGAAAGGTCGTTGAAGCTCTCGAATTCCGAATGAATGCTTCCTTGCTGTAAATTTGATGCATTATTCATACCTTAATTAACCTTTCTCTCGAAGACCACTCACATGGATCGCACAGACTCCTAACTTCATTCGGAAAAAAGAAAACCAACAAACAAATACGCAGAAGCTGATTGGCTTACAGTGGTCAAACCAACCATATATGGAAAATAGATGGAAAACCGGAAGTAAATATCAAGAATATTTTTCTGTCAAAATAGAGATTGCTGCTGTCACTATCGCTCCAGCAGTAACTAGCGTCTGTGAATTAGAGAATATATCTGTGTTCTGTAATTATGCAGACCTTAGGTTAATGTACAATATGAAAATATGAGGTACCCGATAAAAAACATTGCTGGATTCCGTGTTTTTTAAATTTTATAGTGGCCAGTAGCTTTCAGTTTTGGTGAGCAGTTTTTAGCCTTAGTTTTGACATACCAGTTGTTTTCTAGTTGCGATGGAAGAGAAAGCTGTTCACAAACTTTGACTGGGAATTTGTCGTTTCAAGTCAAACGTTCATTTGACTATGGTGTCCATTTGTGTAAACAAAGCTTTAAGTTCAAAAGAGGCCAACAGATCGAACAGCTGGAAGTTGCACGGGGGAGAGAAACCTTTTTGCAAAAGAATGCAAAAGACAAATCTAAAACAACTGTTCAAAGTGTTCGCTGCCTGAACTTGATCCAAAATGACTCTCAATTTTGAAAGAGAGACAGTCTCAAAAAGCTTCATTGCCACAACAATTTGATAAATGCTGTTGTTCCATTAGTTTGTGAAATTCTATATGTTAAAGCATATTTTCAATTTAAAAAATGTTGGTTTGATATAGCAACCAATCAGCTTCTACATTTAGAAAATCGACCAGTCATGGTGTGTCCACTCATTTTGGATGGATAGAATATGTCACAGAATGTTCAGCATTAACGGTGCTGATTCATAGACAGTTAATATAAAAATTAAGCGGCTATGCATAGACTACTGGGGCTGCAAATTTGCATTTTGGCTTCAGGAATTTTTCTGAATCCCCCCCTTTTGGGTCCATTAAAAAAAGTGACCCCATTCTTATCCTATGCCTTTGACATTTTGAAAAAAAAATGTGATGCCCCCCTCCTTTTGAGGTTTGGAAAAAATCACCAGCCCCCCATTCTCGTAAAAAATGATACCTCCCTTAACAAACATTTTAAATAATGTTTTGTTTCCTAAGGAGGTTGATGCTAAAATGTGCTATTATGTCTTAAATGCTTGATTTGAATTGTGGTTTTCATAAAAAATTGAAACCAATACCTTTATTAAGAACTTGGAGAACATTGTTGTACAATAAAGCCTCCTTCTTTTCAGTTGTACCATTAAATTAATATTGCTGTCATCTTCTTTTGAATTATTTACTCCATGGCCAGTCTTTTGTTGTTTGAAGCTTGTACCTTCAATGTTTTAGTTAACTATAAAGGCATTGATTTTTTTTCTCTTGACAGCCTATAACCCAAGTGAAAGAAGTCCATACAATTTTTGTAACAGGCCTAACATTTCTACAACCATCTAAACTTGTGAATGAAGATCTTAAAAATGAAACAGCTGTCCTCAGCATATCAGCTGATGATACAGTCAAAGTGACAACCATAGCAAAAAGAGGTGAAATTCATTTGATAACTTAAATTAAATTGTTAAGGAGTAGCAAGCTTGTTAACACTTTGCAGTTACCATCCAGAAACTGATTGATCAGATACATATAACTCAAATTTCCTGTTTACCAAGCTTGAAGCAAAATTGACTTAATTTCCTTTTGGATCTGCCCCATATATTTACTGTTACTAACTTTAACCCCTTTAACTGGATACCGCAGTATTTTGAAACTTGTACAGTATTTTAAATTTCCTTATTTATCAGTCAAATAAAACCCCCACCCTAACTTCTCCACCCCCCGGACCTACTTGGGGAAAGGTGGAGGTATGGAAGTTGTATTGAACAAAAAGATGGCCCAAGGGGTTGGGGGATTTGTCAAACATTGTTGCTCTACCTTTATACCCTGGGGGAAACATGGGGACTTAGGATATTAAAATGATTTCAAGTACAGTTACCGAAATCATTTTGAAATAATTATTTGTATAAAATCAACATATTTTTGTCAATTTTGCAATGGTTGTTGGCAAAAAAATTTCAACTACCACTATACCCTTGGGGATTTGATGCTATTTGCTTCTTTAAGGACAAAATTTATGGCCCCAGGGGGTAGGGCTTTGGAGCATATTGGGCAGCACTTGTTTACCATGTCCCCACCTTGTCCCTGGGGAGATAGGGTGGGGGTTTCGTTTTCAAGACATACATTAATGGCAACACCAATGTTCAACCATCTGTAGTTTTACAACTTTGTGTCTTTGTAGTTTCAAGTCTAATCCATATTACTTAGATTCATCCATATCTAGATCTCTAGTGCTGCAAATGTTGATGCATTGCACTTTAAGATTACAAATAGAGTACATAACAATTGCCAGGAAATAATTAATTGTTACAGTCAAATCTATCTTAGTGGATCACCTTTGGGACTCAGTCTTAGAGAGGTGTTCGGCTTGTAGAGACTTAAAATAGAGTAAATGACTACACGAGAAAATGACAGGGACTTCAAAAACATTTCTTGTTTTGCAGGTGAATACAGCATATGGTATGTTGTTGTTGGTTTTCTCATCCTGCTCTACTTAACTTTTATGGCACTTGCATACCTTGGAGTCGATGTTTGATGTCATGGGATGGCACAAGCAGAGAACATTATTTAAATTGTTGGGGAACAAGACAGCTGTAACAACCATCAAGAACAACAATGTCTTATTTATTGATGAGAATATCACTGTATGGTGTAAATATTAGTTAGTTTAGCAGTGAAAGCATATAATTGTAATTTTTAGGAGTTTTCAGTGCTCAGTGTCAGATATTGAGGCACAAAATTTCAAAATTAGCCTAGATGACAATTGATTAACTGTGTTGGTTAGAAGCTTGTTTTTCAGTAACTAGAAAGTATTTTTCAAAAAAGTCAAAAAATATTCTCTTTTTAAGGAGTTGGAATCTGAGTAGTAATTTGGCTTTAAAAACTGCAAAGACAAAGACTAAAAGCTCTTTTTTTTTATCCAAAAAGTAACTATATACTAAAATTAAAAGCTCAATCATTCCTTGAATCAAATAGCCCATTAGGTTGTAACTAATCTCCAATTTCCAAAGTGTTAAACAGATGAGAATCTTTTACATCCTCTGGACAGGCCCTCAACAAAAGCTGGTAACTCATTCGTACAGCTGAATCAGATTCAACCACTGGAACAAGTTGTGTAAAGTATCTTGGTCAAAGACACGACACAATCGTCTGACCAGGGCTTCAACAACTTGCGATAGGTTGCTTTAAAACTGAGGCCTTCACTTTTGTGCATTATTTTGTTAAAACTTTAAAAAACGACAGTAGTAACCAAATGTCCAAAAAAAATGATGATCAATTGGGAAAAATGATTTAACAGTAGATATTTATATCCTCATAAGGTTTGAACATCATCTTACTATTTTTAGTTTGTATTTAATTAGCCTGTTTACAGATGCCAGTCTCTACTTGGCCAATTTAACAGCTGTGAAAATTAAGTGGCTTTTCCTAGACTAGTGTAATAATAATATTAATAATTATTATTATTATTGTTATTATTATTATTATTATTATTGTTATTATTATTATTATAACTTTATTAATGTGTTGTCTTCTTTAGCTTTAAAAACTAATTCTTTTTAATTAAGTCTATTCTGAAGTTAAAACTTATTTTAGCTTCAAATTATAGTGTAAATATTTGCCATCTTTTGAGTTCTTTTCTTTTTATTGTGCTTCTAGCCCATATTATACAGGGCTGTTAATATGTTTGCTAAGGGTCAGAATGCTGTTACTAAAAAGCATGCATGGTGGCTGTTGGGGTACTGGGTTCCCTGAGGATCTCAAGTCTGTAGGGAGGGGGGTGCAATGGGTGCACTTGCAACCCCCCTCCCCTCCCCTTCCCCACAGGCAATGAGGGTCCATTTTTTTTGACCAACTATTTGAAAAAACAACATTTTCCTTTATGTTTGTTTTTAATTGATCTTGAAGATTAATATCAAGGTTTTTAAAGTTAGTTTTGCTTGTCTGTTTTAGAATTCAGTCCCAGACAACCGAACTTTAAAAAATTTCTATGAGCTTACTCCCGGCCCAGACCCCCCTGAGACTTGCGCCATCACTGCTTGTTTGGCCAGCCCGTCTTCAATTGCACCCTCCCACTAAAAATCAGGCTGAGGGCAGGGTCTCGATCTACACATCTAGTAAATAAAATACAAATATATACAGTAAATTGTACCACCAAAAATATCTTGAATAAGCAGGGAAGGGATGTACTATATTGTCCAAATTAATGTTAGGGTAATATATATTTAGTGTATGGAATAAATATTACTTAAAATAAGAAAATCAGTAACAGTTCATTTTACGAAGCTTGTGAAAAACTGATAGTTAGCATCAGAGGGAAAAAATGGGCTGGGTTACTAATAATGTGTTTAAAATTTCTAAAAGTGTAGTCTGAGATCATCTTTGTTCATGTTGGCTACTATTCCCATTAATCTAAAGAGAAACCAAATGAAAAATGGAAATTATACAAAATTTAAAAATAATGGCAGTTCTATGCATTCTTTAGAAAAGAAGAACTAATTAGTTATTTGGGTGTACTGATACATGATACAGTATCATAGAAATTCAATGTCGCTTTTGTGTGTTGTGAATTTCCAGGAACATATAAAGACATCTGCAAGCTTAGGCATTACATCTCCTTGCGGCAACCTAAACAACAATGATATTATAACTTGATCTATCCTTACATTAGTTATGCAATCATCCTTGGGGCAAGATAAACTGACTAAGATAAACAAAATTCTAGTCAAGCAAAATTATATTGCTAGACTTAATATTTGCAACTTAAGATGGTCCAAATACCAATAATGCGCTACATTTGCTAAACTTATTAGATTTATCGACTGTTAACAACACCTTTTGTGCTTTGCTCACCAATGGCATTTGAAGAAATTGCTGGTCAGGAACAATTTAAGTACTTATTTCTGTTATGCCAGTGAAGTTCCCAAGTACAACTCGCAATATGCTTCTAAAAGCAACTTCTAAATGGCACATCCGAGAAGGAACATAAATTGGAAAACAAACATTTTCAGTGATGGTGTCTGAATTGTGGAAACAGCTCCCAACTTACAAATAGTCAGGTGCAGATTTAGGGGAGGGCTGGTTAGGCTGCACCCATCCCCCCCCCCCCCCACCCTTTTAGTGGAACAACTGTTGTATTGGGCTATCAATCGGCAAAATGTAGTAATACTGAAATATGTTTTTATTCATTCAAATAAATAAAAACTGTCAATGATCATGATTTTTTTTTTCAATTGTGAATGAGAAACTGGTTCTGCTCATAAACATCTGGCTCGCTACTGAGATATTTTGAAAATTCCAGGTACCCAAAATGTATACGTTTGAAGTAGTCGTGATGCGAGTTCAACTTTTTCTTGATAAGAAAGGGTAATCTCCACGTAAGGCTTTAAAGGATTTTGTATGCCTTAAATGAGTCGGCCTTTGTGAAACAAATGTGGAGTGTCATACGGGCTGGGTGGGCTTAGCCCCACCAATGATTTTGCCAAAGCCAACAGAAAATGACAATGAAAAAATTGACAAAATTTTGCTTGGACTGATAAAAATAATAGCATTTCTAGTGATTTCAGAAGTTCAAAACTTCAAAATTTTAGAAGAGCATGCCCCCAGACCCCCACTCCCCCCCTACTACAAGGCCCAAGAAAGCTCGTACCTACGACACTCGTTGGGTCACGCTATGCACGAGCTGAGCCCCCCATTATACACTCTAGATCTGTGGCCACTGATCGTGGCTAAGGATGAGAACATTCCTTGAGGTTTATGGCCCCCCCTTTCCCTAAACTTCTGGATCTGTGCCTGTTGGAAAATTATACCTCTGAGTTTCTGAGTTTTTTTGTTACCATGTCCAGATCCATAGCAATTTAAGGTTAATTTATGGCCAAGTAAATTGTTATGCTGTGATTGGCAAATCTGTGGTCCTGAATATAAATACCATATTGATCAATCAAAGCCAGGTTTTCCTCTGAAGGCCATGTTATAGACATTCTAGACTTACAGCCCTCGAATTTCTAATTCTTTTTCAGTCTCCTAAAAAAATCCTTCATTTTCCACCTATTTTGGACTAATTACCCTGAAAGCCACCAAGTTTTATCTTTCCAGTCCATGTCCATTCACAGGTGCCCTATATCATCAAAGTGCAGCATTTGTATAGACCAATTGACAACAACTTCAGCTTTAGTTTATATTACCAAATTGCCTTCTCTTTTTGAAGACCCTTTTATAAATATTTACAAGGCCAGAGTCGCAAGGGGGCACCTGCCCTCCTCACCCTCCCCCCTTCTAGTTCTGACTGACATTTTTATTTGTTTTTGTTCACATCCAAAAATTATGAAATTGACCCATAAAATATCTTTGAAAATACCCCCAGAATACTCAGAATTTCCCAGAGAATTAGCCCCCAGACCCTCTGGAGGCTTGCACCATCAGCACTCATTAAAGTCTGCCTAACCTCCCAATCACTACGAGCTCCCGTGGGCCCTGATACATCCAACTTCTGTGTAAACAAGTTGTGGTTCAATTTTATCCTTGGTTTAGATTTTATGTAACTCTGTTTTTGGATATGGTAATGTATGATAATGAGTTTGAAACAAAGAAAATAAAAGTCGAACCAAGGATAAAATTAAACTGCAAGTACATGATTTTGTCCTAAAATTAATTTTGAACTTGAAAATCCCTATATTTTCACTAAAAAGTTCCTCAGGGTTGTATGAATGTCTGTAAGCATTTCAGTTACCCCATTGCTCAGTTGGTTTCATAAGTTATAGTTTCTTGTTTTTTGCCCTCTTGCTTTAATTTATGTGGCTTTGCTATAAAGGTGCTGACAATTCAAGGGTACACTTTGACAAGAACTATTATAGACTTTTAATGAAGATTTAAAACAAACAACTTTTTAGTTTATCATCAGCTATTGTATTTACTTGTCTATATAATGAACAGCATTTAAAAAAATAGTAATTTGGGGAAAGGGGGGAGGGGGACAGAAGGGGGGAAAGGTAAAACAATGGCCAAGCATATGGTTTTTCCAAACTTAATGACTCAGCTTAATCTTTGCTTCCTTTGTTTACATTTTTTTTCCTACTTCACAAATCTGACACTTAACAAAAATAGTTAATATATATGGACTGGTTAGGAAACCATTGTTGTACATCTTTGTCACTATTCTCTTTTGTTTTCTGGTCTTGACCCTGCACAAAACATGCAGAAAACAAAATAGCTTTCGAAATGCAAATCAACAAATAGCCAGTCAAAATGTTCTCACTAACATCTAAAACAAAGAATTTGCAGGGTCATGGTTCGTCCAATAGTGTTTTCACTTGACCTCATATTGGCCACGTTGGTGCCCTTGAATAAAAGAATTTTTTATTTTACTTTTGTTTAGGACACCAAAATGGCCACTTCGTCTTTTGTTTTTGGTGTCTCTAGGAATACATGAAAATGCTGAATATAAAACAAAGCATCTTTGTACATTCTTTGTGTTTCCCTTTTGAAGTTTGCCAGCTTTCCTAACCAGTCCGTATATTAACTATGCTCTGTAGCAATATTACTTTCCATATTTAAAGAGACTGAATTACAGAACAACAACAGAGGCATAGCCATGAACTTTTTAAAGGGGGTTCACACTATGTCAGAGTGATGGTGCTCGTAAGATTGTCATGGTGTTTTTCCACCTGTTGTAAGTTGTTTGGTTCAAAAAGGTTTACAAAAGGGATGCTCTAGAACCCCCCCTGGCTACATCCCTTCACAATCATACAAGTGGCATTTTTCCTGAATGAATAGCCAAACTTGACCTGGTTAGAATTAAACCAAGATTTTGGTTATTCTGGTATCGAGTTCATCCAAATAATGAAAAATTAAAAGAGAGATTGGTTGCCCTTTTTAGATATTGATTTGTTTTTTAAAGTAGCTCGGTGTCAGTATAGTCTGTTAATTCTAGTATGGGCTATCATTAGAAGAAACTACAAAACTGAAGCGCCTTACTGCCAGCTTCATATTGCCTAGATAATGGTTTGGCTGCGCCATCACCCTCTGGACAGCATCTCGCTGGTGATACTTGACAACCGCAAACCCCTTGTTATTGCCGCTCTCTCCTTCAAGTGGCATTACAACTCTATAAATCATCCCAAACTTAGAGAAATAATTTATAAGTTCTGACTTTGCTAAACCAGCAGCCAAATTTCCAACATGAATGGATCTTAGCCGTGCACCAAACTTAGTGGTTTGGATTTCTTTCTTCATAGTAACAACTGCATTACCAACGACCAAATCTTTTTTCTGAACAAGTTTATCCACAACTTCATCATTGTTAAATGTTAAAAATGCTATACACTTTTTACTATCATTTCGAATTGCAAGATCGATGATCTTCAAGCCTCCAAACCTAATGAATATTTCTTTCAGATCATCAACTGAAGTTTCAAAAGGAAGGTTGTCCACAACAATCTTAGGAGTTCGTATATCTTCTCCATGCGCTCCTGGGAATTTTACATTTAACGTGTAAGGACCGATTTCGTGATGTTCATGTGTAACAGCTTTGGAAGCTTCATCTTGTGAAGAAAACGTTACAAATGAATAACCTTTGCGTTGCTTCATGCGTCGATCTTCCGGTATCTCCACACTCTCGACTAGACCAAATTTACCGAAGTAGTTCTTTAGTTGTTGAGCTGTAAAACTTGATGGAAGATTACTTGCCATAACAACCCTGTGCTTTTTAGTTCTAAGAACACGGAGTGATCTCCCTTCTAGCCTGTGACTCATTTGCAGGATTCGATCGATGCTTGCTGCCTCCTTCACTTTAACAAAGCAAAACTGTTTCTGGCCTCCGCCGAGGCTTCGTACCATTTTCACACTGTCGATATCAGCAATGCTTGAGAAATAAGTATTAATGGCGTCTTCGCTTGTATCTTGGGTAATTCCACCTACAAATAATAATTTCTTGCTAGTTTCAAACTCATCTTCTTCATTTAGGGGCAGATTTAAGTCAAAAACTGACTGAGTACCGACGAATCTTCGACTCGAGTATGGCAGCGCATTTCGAAGCTGCGGCCTTATCCGATTTTGAGAAGATGGCGGGCAACATGAAATCTTTTCAACTGTTGTTGCTTGAACAATTCCTCTTCTACTTACTCGAAACAAGTGGGTAAGACTTGTTTTCGGCAAAAACTTACCAAATATTGAGCTGAACTTAAAAATCGTGCAGGAGAGCATGATTATATAATCTACTGCCGTAAAATTTCTACCAGCTAAACAAGTACTTTGTGCTATGTGCCACATAGAGTATCCAGTTCAAGGCGCGAGAGCACAGGCCACCCAAGACCATGGACTAAGGTGCGTTTGTTTAGCCCGAGATTACACGGGTTCTTCTTTGCGAAACAAACAAAAAAATGCGAAAAGAGATTTACCACAAGTTCCTTTCTGACAAAGAAACGAAAAGTCAAAAATGTTTTTACCCACCAAGATCGAAGACCGCTTGCCAAATGTTTTTTTTTTCGAATACTTTCTTCTCTGAAAGAAATTAAATTTCCACCCTAAAAAATACCTCTCGGTTTGAAAATTACCCAAAAAATACCAATTGAATATTGACATTTTTCCCTAAATAGCTAGAAGATTGGCACTGACTCGTGGCTGAACGTGATATGCAGTGTATAAAGGTGCACGCGTAAAAGGACGTTCGCCAAAGGACTTTTGTCTTAACTTCTTATCAGTACGCACGCTTACCAAAACGAGGGGCAGTCTGATAGCTTCGCGTTTTTAAACAGTAAAAAACACCAGGCTCTTGGTTTAACACAGTTTCTTCTTTAACAACCCCTAAAAATAGCGGACTGGCTATTTTAAGCAGCAATTTAAAGACTAACACGTCAACCCATTTCAACTTACCAGACACGGTAACACATCCGAGCATACAACAAACGTT
>JAOBRD020377775.1:0-19934 GCA_027575215.2 Hydrozoanthus sils
CCCCACTAGGGTGGTAGGTATGACCATCAAATTTTTTAGAGATGAAATAGTAAGTCTGGTATTTTTTAGGGGTTAATAAAGAACAACTGGCGTTAAACCAAGAGCCTTGTATTTTTTAGGGTTGAAAAGCAGTCCTTTGTAAACTATATACTGATAAGAAATTAAGAAAATTTTTATGCCTCGGTAACAGTCATCCCAACCCAAAGTGGCAAGTACGTGACCTTCCCATACTACTATCATTTTAAAATAATGGCCATAATGACAACACAAAGAGAATCTAACCGAGTGTATATTCAGTGTTGAAATTCCTTAACTTGCATGAAATTTATATTACCATGTTGTTGTAAAGAGGAAGGTAAAATGGAGGAGTTGTTAACTTGATCAATGATGAATAGTTAGCTCCAGAATGTTTTCCTCTTAGGAGCTAATTTTTTTTGTTACAATGCTAAAGTGTACTTATCTTGATATTGTTCCAAAGCTTCAAGATTACTCACCCACCAGGCTCAATATAATGACTTGTCTTCCTAATTTTACAGTAAATATTGTAGTGTGGCAAAGGTTTGCAAAAATAAGTGAGCTTCAGTTTCTTCGCTTCTTGTAAGAATCATACAGTTCCAGTCATTAAGCAGCAAATTCTTACCACACTACTCTCAGGTGCCAAATAAACGTCTCAGGGGACTTGTTTTTTTTTTGATTTATTCTCCACCCCTAGGGTTTGATAGGAACTTTTAAAGTGGTCAAACTTTCA
This sequence comes from Hydrozoanthus sils, assembly GCA_027575215.2. Lineage (NCBI taxonomy): Eukaryota > Metazoa > Cnidaria > Anthozoa > Zoantharia > Hydrozoanthidae > Hydrozoanthus > Hydrozoanthus sils. The sequence continues at coordinate 749 of JAOBRD020377775.1, forward strand.
AGATATGATAAGTGTCATGTTCGATGTTTGTCTTTCCCTGTTTTTGTTTGGATTAGAGCATGAGCAACAAGAATTCGAGTTTAGAATTCAATCAATTTATCCACATCTTTGCTGCCTGGTCTCTGTTGTCTTGTTCATCTTATCTCTGTATCTGCTATAATATCATGATTTGTTTATTGACCATTTGTTAAATTTTTCAAAAACTTTTCACCCCCATTTATTTGGACCCCGATATACTAAATTTATAAGAAATTACTCATGCCCACCCATCTTTTTATTCGGAACTTGAGAGTAAACTGAAGGCAACTGAACTTTCTACAACAGCCCAGGCCTTGTACTTTTATCATTTAGTAACGTTTCGAAAGACAGTTTTTCCATGTTGGGGTACTAGCGGTGCTTTGCTAGGGTACTTTGTAAGACAGGTTAGGTTGTTCTGCAGCTAATTGTAGTCTCTTAAAAACAACATCTAACTTTTCAAGGAGCAAATAAATGTACTTGTCCACTTGGTTTATCCAGCAGATAAATCTGTGAAATACAATCCCACAACTCAACCAGTGTTTGAACAAATGGGCCCAGATGAATAACTTGAAAGTTCCGGAGACATGTTTTTGAAAACTTGGACAGTGACTGTCTTACTTTATAGTGGGTATTGCATCCCTTTAACAATACCGTTTTACTTTATAGTGGGTATTGCATCCCTTTAACAATACTGTTTTCTGCCTGTTTCCAGATATACCACATAAATATTAACAACATAATGACTTCAAACAAGGAAGATGAAGCAAACCTCCTTAAATCATTGCGAAAGTTTTCCTCAGGAGTGGTAAAAATTTCCCAAGAAGAAAGAAAGTGGACAAAAGAAAGGATCAGCAAATACCTAGAACCTATACTGGCTTTGTGTCGAAAGAATAACCGGCTTATGATCAGCCATTATGAATACACAGGAAGCTTTTATGAACGGCTAAAGACTGAAACACCTGATGAAATTGACATCATGGTCGCTTTGAAAGGGAAAGAGATAGATTTTGATGTACATGAAAAGATTCCAGGATATGCACTGTTGATGCCAAAAAAGAGTACTCAATTTGCAGGTCCTCTACACACAAGCAAGATGAACCAGTACACGTATCTTGAACCAAAAAAGGTTCGCTGCTGGTTTTTTGGCTTGGTGCAGAAAACAGTTAATGAATATGAAAAATCAAAAGAAAAGGAAAACATGCAAGTCAACCTTGTTGTGCAGGAAAACGGTCCTGCAGTAACTTTACAAATCAGTGACAAAGAAAAAAAGAACAAGATGAAACTCTATGCCGATTTAGTACCTGCGTTTCTTCTCAGTGACGAAAAACATTTTGTTGCTAAACCACTGCCAACTGGGGACTCTCAAGTGCCACTTTCTGATGAAAGTTCACTCCTGTGGAGGCAGTCTTTTTCTTTGAAGGAGAAAGAACTACTAAAGAAGATTGACAAGCCAATGCCAAACCAACAGCCTGGCTGCAGGCATGAGCTAGTGCGCATCACAAAAACAGTTCGACGCAAAGATAACACCTTGGCTGCATTAAGCTCTTATCATATCAAGACTGCCTTCCTACACTACAATGACAAAATAGATGAAAAGGAATGGGATAGTAAAAACCTTGGGAAAAGATTTATCCACTTCCTTCAGTTTATCATGCAGATGGTGCAAGAAGGTTCGTTACCAAACTACTTTATTAAAGATCTCAATCTTCTAAAGGAATTTGAATCAAAGCCAGAAACTTTGAAGAACATAGAGGGAAGGTTAAACAAGATTGTGAGTAATCCTCAGGAATGTATCAAGAGCCTTAAACGAAGAACCAGTAAAGAATCTTTTTTTGCAGCTCTTTAATATTATAAACATCTTTCAAACACTTATCATGTACTAAAAAAAGATAAAAACATATTTTACACAATAACTAGCTTAAAATCAGTTAGACAGTAAATTGGAAGTACCAACAGTCAACTTACATAACAGGCATAATAATCTTCTGGTGCAGTTATACAAAAAATAACAAAATGTGCAAGTGCAAAGTTTTAACAGCTGAACTTAACAAATGAAAAGAACTGATTTACTGTACAAAACCTAGAACGAGCAGCTCCAAGAATGTTTCTCAAACTAGAAGTAGCAGGTAGATACATTTTCAATTTTCCTTGTACTACCTAGAGCCTCTTAAGGACGAAATGTATCAGTTCCTTGTTGAAAAAAAAATACAAAAGCAAGTAAAGCAATACTTAAATGTTCTAATTTATCTACTGATAGCCTGGGTACGACACCATACTTGACCCGCCCCCCTGCCCTTCCTGTTTGACCTGAGCTTGCATTCCACTGAAGAATGATCCACTCCCTGATCCATAGGAGTTGTCAGCATATCCACCTGTTGACTGCTGTTGACTTTGAGCATAACCTGACTGTGTTGCTCCCGTCTGGTTGCCGTAATTTGCAGCAGCAGCTGCATTTTGTGCATTGAAAGGCTGGTTCATGCCAGTGTTCATATTGTTTGCCATTTGGTTTCCAAAATTACCAGACCCCCCAAAGTTTCCCGTGTTTTGCTGGTTGGCATTATAACTTGAACCCTGCATTGCCTGCTGGTTTTGATTTCCACCAAAATTTCCAGTGTTTTGATTTTGGCTGAAGTTTTGGTTCTGGTTGTTGAACCCTGTGGACTGATTTCCAAATCCACCTCCCTGGTTTCCAAAGTTTCCACTCTGCTGACCGCCAAAGTTGCCAGTATTTCCTTGATTAAAATTCCCTTGATTGCCCTGGTTGCCAAAATTCCCTCCTCCTCCACCACTAAAGTTGCCATAATTGCCACCCATGTTGCCTTGATTTCCAAAGTTTCCACTAGAGTTGTTATTAAAATTACTGCCAGAACCACCTCCAAAGTTTCCTCCACCAAAGTTTCCTATCAATAAAAATATATAGAGTCAGAATTGTACGTCGGGTTATCTGTAGCTTGGATTTCAACAATAGTAAGGGATTTTTTTAATGGCTTCTAACAGATGGCTAAAAAATGTATCTTACATACAATGTTCTTGCAGCCAGTATTGCCTTTACTTTATTTCAGTTAGTAAAATATCAATCATGCCCATTATGTCGCCTGGCATGTAGAGGAGCAAAAAAGGCACCCCACTCTTGTCAGTTCTTCTTTGTATAGAGGAAGTAAAATGCAAGTAGGTTGTAATTTTTAAAACCTCTGATGCCATTCAAGATTTTTTTAAAAGATAAAATGGTCTGTTTTTATGCCAGATATGAAGGATGCTCTGGTTGACATTTCAATCCCTGCAAGTTGTATAAAAGCTATAACATTAAGAGTCAGTTTAAAATACCTCCTCCCTGGTTACTGAATCCTGAACCCTGATTCCATCCACCATCATTTCCATCATCCTCAGATCGAAGGAAAAGTTCAATGTAGCGATGTCCTGAAATACAAAGTACAGACCAATTAAGTAATTAAACTATGATAAAAAAATACTTGGTGAGAGCAATTACAGATAAAAGGTACTGTGTTAAAACTATTATAACTTCTGACTGATTACCCACAGAAAATGCATTAATTTTTCATCAATTGTTTGCTGCAGCAGGTAAATTTTTAAATTCAAATTTCTTGATTAGTATGTTTTAAAAGAGTAAAGAAAATAAACCAGATTCTGGTAAGATTCAATGAACACAAATTAAACATACCCATTGATTGTCTGTCTTTTGACATAGCTGCTTTTGCATCATTACGAGTTGCAAAGTCTACATCACAAACTCCAGTTGCATCACCATTTGGTTTTTTCTCAAGGCGAATAGCAACAGGGTTGAGAGGCATGAAAAACTGCTTCACATCTGGTTCTTTTGCAGCATAGGGAAGTCCTCGCATGTGAACAGTGTGACCAGTGGTGGATGCACTATTGTCCCAGTCACCTCCACTTCCCCCACCGTAACCACCACGACCCCCTCGGAATGATCCTCGACCACCTCCTCGAGCCCCCCTCATTGGTCCAAAGCCATTAAAGTCGCCGCCAAAGCCTCCTCCAAATCCTTGCATACCAAACCCTTGGTTACCAAATCCACCTCGGCCTCCTCCTCCTCCTCTGTTAAGACAAACAACAAAACAAAATTAATCAGCTTCTTCAATATATCTGTCATATAGGAAGTTTTTTTTTTTTAGAAAGCTTGAATCTCTTCCTTAATAAATAAATATTCTCCTTTTCAAGTTCCAAAACAACCAGAGCTCAAGAACAAAAGACATTAGAAGACAAGAAATCCCAAGGAGAAGAATATTTAGAAATAACTTAGTTTAAGTATAAGAAACATTTTGCTGTAGTTACTAATATTTTATGAGGCACGTTGCTGCTGCAACAAAGATTTGACTTGTCATAAATTTTTACATCAATATCTTTTAGTAAATTGTTACTCTTAATACAAACTTAGCAAACAAGTTTATTTATATCAAATCCTCAAAAATATTGGCACAAGACAAGATCTATGTAGAAGTTGAAAAATAAATATCTTTGTAAACAAAACAAATATGGTCTCTGTCAGAAATCAAAAGACTTTTTAACTAATTTGTTCATCTGCTTTTTTTAACAACACATCTCATCTCTTAACACAAAACTACAGGTGGCACTCAGAATCATATGTACATTTATCGCGATCATCCTGTGAGCAGATCGTGGTCACCGGTTGTGATCTGCTTGCAATTTGATCACACCTTGATCGCAATCTGCTCGAATTTTGCTCGCGAAAAAATCGCGAGCAACACCAAACTGAAGTCGGTCTCAGTGTTCAAGTTTCGATTTGCATTTTTTGAACACTGTTAATCACAATCATGCTTAAGTTTTTCGCTGGGATCCATTTTATAACTTGAGTCAGTTTTAGTAAGATGATTAGTTAGATTTTACTGTTTTAAGAAGTAACTATCGCAAGTTTTAGGTTCCGTGGCAAAAAAATTAAGCAAAACAAATGATCTAGTTACTCAAGCGAATGTTCCTCGGTTATTTTAAATGTCAGTCTTCAGACTTGCAGTCAGACTTCAGTGAACTTTTAAAATAAACAAATAACACAAACAAAGTGACACCACAAATAAATCTTACTTGCTATATAAAGTGTCTTGATGATGTATTGTGCAACATCTTCTTAATTTATATTATTATGATCATTACAATTTCAGTGTGGTTGACGAAGTAAGACCCATCTTCAAGTTTCTTTTGTTTTCTGCTCTGTGGGATTTTCTTCTCGACTGCAGAAGCACATCTAGACTGTGTCAGCATAAAGCTTCTTGCTCCAACTTGGAATTGTGCACATGACAAGGAGAATTTCAAAGATATCTGAACATTTCTGCATTCGCATTTGATATTCTCATTGTAAAATTCTTGTCCCAAATTCCAGATCACGAGAAATAATACACATCTTTTCAAATTTGTTTATGAGAATTGTGGTTTTGTGTGGTTGCTACACCTGAGGGGCTGTGTACATGTATCTGTAAGGCGCCACTATTTTCACAAGCTTTACAAGACTTCTGTTTGTTTTATATTTTTAGAACAAGAAACCCAATAGATAAAGATTTGTGAGAATTTGTTAGGTGCAACACGATGATAAGTTTCCTCCAAAGACTTGATGCACAAAAAAATATTTTTGTATGGCACTAAAAACGGATATAACATATTTCACAAAGTTGAAAGTAATTTAAAAAAACCTTGATTGCTTGAAAACCAAACTAGGCTTTCAGCAAGAATTATTCCTTCACGTTTGGGAAGTGGATACACAGCAGTTACACAGTTTATCAATTGTTTGAAATGACCTTTTAGCCAAGTTAAATTGATGAATTTTATTTTATTTTTTATGAAAGGAAAGTGTAAGCAAATGGCAGATGTCACGCAAACATAATATTGATGACATGTGCATTAATCAAAAATCTCTCAAGTTGCAGCCATTATTATGAATTGCTCCTACTCTTTGGAAAATCGGAAATCAGTGGTAGAAAACAAATGTAGAACGGGCCTTAGATAATCTGAATCTAAACTTAAAGTATTACTGCATGACAAATATGATTCCACGATCACCCAGCTTTGACTAACGACTACTCATGTTAACACAAAGATCTTCTGTGATAGTAACCCGCTCTGAACCCCATTAATTCCAAATAAATGTGTCAAGTTGTTTTAGTTGGTTGAAGGGGTTTGAAATATGCTATAGTACTCATTCATTCCAGAGCTGGATTAAGAGATTGTTGATTTAAGCGTTCATCTTACGAACAACCACACGCATGTTTGACTTCATCAAACTCTGTTGATTTGACTGAAGAACAGACACTGAGAGATCGATTCTCTTCAAAAAAAAAGGTTTTTTAAGAAACAGTTTGCTCGCAATCAAATTGCCATCAGCTGTTGCTCGCGATCAAATCTTGAGCAAAAAGTGAGCAAAGTGCAATCATTTTGCGAGCAGATTGCGAGCACACACATGCTCCCGATTGCAATTTGCTCGCGAGTAAATGTTCATATGATTCTCAGCGTCACTGTAGTAATTTCGCTTTTTCTTGTTATCAAATTTTTTTTAGTTTTGCCAATTAAACCAGCAGATCATTAAACAAAATTGGCATAGCCCAATACAAAATATGTTTATAACATTGACGTTTTGTTTACCTTCGGTCAAATCCACTGCCACGCCCTCCAAAGCGGCCCATTCCTCCAAAGCCTCCCATTCCCCCCATTCTCTCATATCCCATTCCCATTCCTCCCATTCTGTCGTATGGACCAGGTCGGGTTGACATCAGTGGCTTGGGTTTAGGAGACACAACATACTTTATTTCTGACTTGCAGCTCTTGAAAATTTCAATATACCTAGAAACAAAGACAACACAAGTCATCCTTCCATTTAACACTTGTATAAGTCAACAGCAATCAAAATGAACCAAAGGAAATCATCATAGAAAAAATTTAATTGAGACGAGCAAAAATCACTTTCAAGAACAGTAGATAGAACTGAGAATATACTTCAAGGCATGGAGTTAGATCTTCTGAGCTTACTTTAACCTTATTTTAAAGTTGCTTTCAAAACTGGCTTGCAAACGTGTGCTGAAGTTAAAGTTTTTACACAACTGCAAAATGATGCTCTGTGTTGTATTATAAGTAACCACAATGTTTGCAATCTAGCACCTTAGAAGCCATGTGTAACACCACAATCCTTAATGAAACAACCAAAAATAACTCTAATCAGTTAACACAAGCTTTTAACAGACTTACCTTTACAAAAATTATAAAAAAAATTGAACATTACATCTGTAATACCAACAACCAGGATTTACAAAAACCTTAGTCAAAAAAGCCATCATACTCACAAATACCTAAATTTTCATTTTTAAAAGCTTTAGTAAGACTCTGTTGAAAAAGGTCGATTATTCTCTCATGCCAACTTAATTACACTGGCCCATTTTAGGTTTTCTAAAGTCAAACAACACACCTGGTCAAGGAAAATAGCTTAGTCAACACTTCTCGATTCTTTAGTCAAGAACATGATTTGTATTGGTGTTACCTTAAAGAGTTTTTAACCATTTTAACTTTTCCAAACTTTGTCACTGAGCTTTCTCTATTTTATCATTTCCCTTGCCACTAACAAAAATATTTTCCCTTTTAGTTGAGATCTTACCCTGATAGTGGTTCTAAAAGGCATTGGCATCCCATACACTTTACCCTAAACTTCATTCAAATATCTTTTAATTTTTCAGATTGCCCTTTCTACCCTCTTGGCTCTAGTACTAAGCAACAAATTATTAATCTACCCACCAAACAATAAAAAGGGAATTTTTTAACAGTTAAAGAAAGTATTCTTGCCAAAGCTGATCCACAGAAAAAGTAAGAGCAACAACCCATGCTACTTTCTTCAAATCACAAGTGATTTTAATTCATTTTTCCATATAATAAGTACCAATAAAGTTAGCTGCTCACTGCCCCCCAGATCATAACTACCCAAAATTGTGTACTACAATCAAGCATATCTAACAAATGGATTGTTGATCACAAATTCCTTTTTTTCTGGTTTTGGAATCACTTCCCAAAACCTCAGTCCCAAGGGTTATAGCTTCTTGTTAATAGTTCTCCTGAAAAATTTTGAGGGTATAAAAAAATGGAAAATAATTTTATTCCTATTTACCAATTTCTTATTTGTGGAGTTACTTAAACTAAAACCAACCAACAACTAAACTGTGTCGGAGGTCCCTGATAGACCCTCACCGCACCACACCGCCTCCCACCTGTGCCCGATCTTTTCCTTGTGTTTTTTCTCGGCCTGTTCAGCTATTTCTGGAGAAGCGAATTCCACAAAAGCATCCCCCGTGCTTCGCCCATCTTCATCAAGTGTGATTGTTATCCCATTTGGAACTATCTCCAACCCTTTAATTAACCAACAATGGCATAATAATCTGTTATATAACATATCCCCTGAAAATATGTAATACCAGGGAGATACACCAAAGCCACATTTGCAAACAAACTGAGGGAGGAACAGGGTAGGTTTTACTGAGATGCAAAGCTTAGGACAGGGTTCTTCGCCTTTCCAAGGAGTTTAACTCAACTGTAAGCTTTGTGGGAAAATTTGTTTCAACACCCAACCAAATAAACACAAAAACTTACCCCTAAGGAATTAAAAAAATAAGCGCCAGTAGTTTTCTATCTAAATGGCTAATTAATAAATAAAGTCTTAAGTCAGAAATGTAGCTACTAGTAATTTTGCTATGAGAACAAAATAACATTTGTAAAACAGGGAAAATTTTGAAGTTATACTGACACCTCTTTTTCACCAGTTTTCTTTAAAACATATTGACAGGAAAGAATCTCAAAATAAAAGGAATTAATCTCACATGATAACAAACCTTAAATTTCAATCTTAGTTTTTTATAAAATAACACACAGGTTGATACAGACAAGCATTTGGCTATTTAAAAGACCTTGGAAAAGTTGAAGAGTCCTACAAAAACTGTAATTATCAGTTCTGTAAATCACTCTCACTGAGGAAAATGTTTTGTGGAATTTCATGATATGTCTCGAATTACCACAAACAAAAAACATATAGCAGTTGATGTTTTCAGAACTATAACTTTGTTAATGACAGAGCTCATGTGGAAGCTGTAAGCAAATTACAAAAAGAAAAATCCCTCAAGTTTGAATTTCTGATAAACTACTCTGCTATCTCTAGAAAGCAAGTGGATTACCTGTAAAAAACTGGGCAATCTCTTCCTTGGAAACTCCAAATGGCAGCCCCCGAAGACGCACAACTGACTCCTTAGTTTTGTCGGCAGGCTGTCCTGTTCTGCTGCACACCCATTTCATCTCACTAACTTTGGAACGAAAAACTTCTACATATCGCTTGCCCATGTACTGATTTGTATGTGCCATAGCCCTGAAAAATGGTAAACGATTTTAAGAAAAAACACGACCTCTTGAAGATGCTTTCAGGGCTCTAAACTTTAAAGAAAAATGTTAAAAAAAACAGTAGACACTTGGCTATTTTGAAAAATTAAGTCTACTAGCCTCCCAGCAGGTTCATATTGTGAAGTCTCTTCCTACCCCCTTTTAAACCACTTTAATAGAAATAAACAGGATTTCATTTTACTTTGAGATGAAAAAAGGTTGACAGTAATAATGAGTAAAGTAGGTCTAAGAAGGTCAACATCACAACAGCCTCTTCAGTCTACCAGAGACTTTTCTACTACATACACCTGAAGTAGTTTACACTAAACTAGACACCGTAAAGGTGTTCACTGGGCAACCTGTTTGTCAAGTTGCCCTTGTTCGATCTTCGATACATTGTTATTGTTTACATAATATAGCACTGCTGTCTCTTAAGTTTCCCACTGATTCATCAGATGCCGCTTCATTGTCAGCTAATGAGACACGCAAAAACTTTCTCAAAGCAAGCTTTTTGCTGTCCCGAGTTTGATTCTGATCTTACTAGGTACTGATTGTTTTTTTTTGCCTGCTAAATAAAATCTTGTAAAACAAAGAAAGTTATCTTTTATATTTTTTAACCTTAGGTGCATGCAATGTAAATTAAAATAAGGTCTCAGTGACATTTTACTTGAGCAAAAGTGCAGAGATTTTCTCGTCGAGCTTGGTGGCCATGCCAGATAGCAAGATTGTAGCTTAGTGGTTATGGCATCTGCCTTAAAAGCAAAAGGTCTGGGTTTCAAGTCCGCCGTGGACGCATCAGGGGTTTTAAAAAAGATTCTGAGTAGGAGTTGGAAAATGAAAAGTAGGAGGAACTTTACAAGGTCTGAAGACCCAAGCCTTCTGGGGGAATGGTCCCCAAGAAAATCTTGCAATTTATAAGCTCTAAAAGACCATTTTAGCACATTCTAGGGTCAAATTTTTGAAAAAATATTGTGATTTAGGGCAGGTTTTGAAACTTGGTCGAGCCCTCCCACATTCTTTGCCAATCAAAACGCATGTTTCAAAAAGCAGTTGTGTCACGAAATCACGAAACCAACAAGCTTCACTCAACCAGCAACATTACCATAATACTCTGAATATCTACATTCCTTTCCCGCAATAGTTACAAAGTCTACTTGGTTTTTGTTTTTACTTGAAGTGCTATTTGTGAAGAGCAAAGAATGAAACGATGATAAGTAAGCTGTTGGACAAAATGTTTTATTTATTTTCTTTAATCATCTTGGGAAAAGTAGCCATCACACTTCTGCCAAATTTGGACAAGTAGCCAATGCTAAAGTCATGCTGCACCTTATTTTGAAACCCCTGCGCATCCTCATTTTTTTTATAGTTTTTTTTCTATTTTCTTTTCAAGAAAAATCAACCTCATTTTAGCAGAAATAAGAAATGTTGTAAGAACATAAACACAATATGAACAATCTTGTATATTAAAATACATATAAATTTACTAGTTGCTGGCAATTTTCATACTCTTGTCCCAATGCTGAAAAATTGAAGAGGATAAGTGATATAAAATATTCTCAACTTCAATATACTTTAAACTTGATAATTATACGGTAGTAATTACCCGAGTCAGGTTACAGCGTAATGTCTTGTTGTACTTTATTTTCACTGGTACATCAATGTAATCACAAGACATCACAGTAACATTAGTGCAACTTAACTGATATTTTAACAACTACAACTCGACTATTGATTTTGACAAGATCGAAGAAAAACAATTTTAATTGAAATAATCATATAATTGTATAAAAAATACATGCTTGTTTGGTCACAGAAATCCTTCTTCTGCAAAATCCAAAATGGCGACCGAGAGTTGATTTAACCACTTGTAACTTGAACTTGATTCTTCTATCTCAGGCTTCTCAATATAATGCGTGCGATCACATGCGCACACATCCACATATGCACAGAACAACTAATGCGTGTGACACAAACTTGTGTTACATACAAAAGTGTGTGCGAATATGTAAGCATTTATTCAGGTTAGCAATAGACTACCAGGGTTTTCATTAGGGACGGGACACTGAGACCTTTTCTTGATTATTTAATTTTTTGTCCCGGCTATTTCCACGCAGTATTTGCACTAGAACTCCTGTAAAGATTAAGAAAGTCTACCGGTTTCTTGTCTATTTGTACATAACTTACTGAACAGTCTTTTTAAATCTTTTACGATCAATAAATGATTTTATGAATGTGAAAGTTGTTAAGTAAAACCATGGGAGAAAGGGAGCAAAGCCTAATTTACCTCTATTGTGGACTTGCAAAAAAGAAAACAGAAACTTGACTTGACCATCGAAGCACTCAAAGCACATGGGAAGCACAGATTGATTTAGTGGATATAGATTCAACATTGGTAGGAAATCATACTTCAAGCTTTAGTTATTGAGCCACATGTATGCTTTCTTCGAGGGCCCATTACTTGTAATTTAAGACAAACTTGACTTCCCTTGATTTTGACTAAAGTCATTGTTAATATATGTTAGCGCTGTTTCATAAGCATTATCCTTTTAAAATAGTGATATGTTGTATTTGTTCAATGGACATGGAATCGGATTTGACTGGGTCAACAAATAAGCTCCTTAGTAGTTTTTCATTTCAGTACCTAAACAGAAACTTAGCCTAAATTGCACCCTTTCTCCCTTGAAGTTTTAAAAATTTCTCAAGGAGATCCCCCAGAACCCCAGGTAGGTCAGCCACTAGGCAAATCCCTACCACACCTACCCATGCCCCTGCCCACCATCTTGGAGTTGGATGATAATAGTCCCTGCTATTTGCAAAACGGTCCCAGTTATTACAAACCTAAACAAAAACCCTGGACTCAGTCACAGATTTTGTCTTTTGTTATTCATGTGACAACGAGGAATGTCAAGAAATGGATACAGATGACAAATAAGAATTACTGGGCGATTACCCACTGGTAATGCTATATCTTCATTTGGTACGTATTTTACTTGTCCAGTAAATTGGATGAACATAAAAGAATTTTTTGTTGTTTACACTGTTCATGTCAACTTCGCACTGAAACTTTTCGATTCATTTCATTCATGATGCAGCAAATTAGAAAAGTGATTTCAAGCATGAGTGTAAATGAAACACTTACGAGAATATCAGTGAACTAGTCCAGTACAGTCATGAGTAAGAGAGTCTATTCCTGTTTGAAGCAATTTCTAAGACCTTGTAAGCTTGCGATACTTAAATATGTATCTCACGAATCTGCTCAATTCGACCCCACCCAGCACTCGCCCCAGCCTCTCCTCAACCCATAAACAAAAATGGCACTGAACGATGGTGATAGCATGATGCAATGCTATTAAAATGCTGCCAAGTGAAGTCGAAAACTTCACAAAATTGGATACGAAACTTGTCCTAAAAGTGAGGAAATTGTGGATAGATAGAGGAGTACTTTTTCCATTGAATTGGCAGCTTAATAATGTGGAATTGTAATGCTTTTTACATCTTACATAATACTGTTTTATAATGCCATCTGATATACCTTGTCAGGAACTACGCTGTTGTGTTCAGCCTTAATACTGTTTAGTTAAGAACATTAAAATTTATCTGAAAAAGTTTATTAACTACAGTTAATGATTTTATGCATTAAATTTACAGAGTTGCAGTACTGATGTAGCTTTAGTGCAAATTTGATTGTTTTTATTATCATTGCACACATCGCATGCACAGTACAATTTATGCGTACATTTGAGTGCACGCGCACGATTTTCATATTGAGACGTTTTCTCCAACAAATGCCCTTCCAGAGTAAAAGACAATGACCGACTGTGTGGCCTATGTGTGGGGTTACTGGTTTCATAGGCTCCTGGCAGGGGCAGCACGTCCTTATTTGGATCTAGTTCTGGTAGGGCCTCCTTATTTGGATCAATAAATGTTTGTACTTCAATGTCATATTGAGCAAATTTTGTCTGGTTGAAAACGACCAAGGAAAAAAAATGCAGACTATGACTGGGCTCTAGAACCTCAATTTCTTCTTTAAAATCAACACTGGCATGGTTTTGAAATGTCATTAAAGTTACATACTATTACTACATAGATCTTTATACAACTGGTCAAATCCAAATTCTGATCAACTGCTTACCACACTATCTCTGTACGTTATGGCTTAATTAAAATTTTTAACACCAAAATCTTATTTTGTTACCACACCTTTCAACATCTTCTGGGGTTTCGAGTTCAACAAACGCCTCTCCACTTGGCCTTCCATCTTGGGTACTAGTGAAGTGGATTCCCTTTTGACCTCCACGAATCTTGCAATCTGAAAGAAAGAATGCAGTAACTTATAAATGAAAATTTGAATTTGTTCTGACACCTTTAAATTTAGAGATTTCTTATCAATATTTATTCAGAATGTTTACAGTCAAGGTGCGTACACTTTTAGTCAAAGAAATTTCCAGGACTTTCAAGGACCAAATAAGCTAAAATCAAGGACCTTTAAAATTTAAAAAATGTGATTGTCAAAAAAATTATGCAAATATGATGCATTTCCTAAAACTGAGCTTGACAAAATGTTTTGACTTAATAAGAGTCAGATAGATGCAGTAAATGTGGTTAAGTGAACCGACACAGCTGTGTAATTTAAAACTAGCTATAACAATGCAACACTTAAAGTTGCCCATGAAACTAGAATATTTGCTAGAACTGCAATATTTCTACAATTAGTCAAGTCTGATAGAACAGCCTCCGGAATAAATTTTCCAACAAGATATAAAGGTACAACAATTACAAGTTGCCTGGAAAACTGTCATGACTAGACAAGCTTCAAATCACAACAGAATGTCCTGTCGTGTTCCAAAACTAGATTTAACAATGCAACAAATAAAAGTTGCCTGAAAAACATTGTTTTAACTCTTAGGACTGGTGTAAGTCAAACTCATGACAACTGGTCAAATGTATATAGTTCTATTTAGAAACAAAAATCTGAACATACAATAATTGAAAGGTTTAATGTGATGCCATCGCATTTGATGTAGCCATGAACACTTAAAACCCATGAAATGAAATGAGGGATCAATCAGTGAATCCAGTTATTAATCTTCAGGCTTTCGCGTGGACAAAACAGTTAAAATCTATAAAAGTTTTACAGTTTACATGCATTAAAATTTTTACAAAATGTACATTGATGTTTCATCAGAATCTGACGAAGCCTTCCACAAGAGAAGGAGAAACGTCAATGTACATTTTATAAAAATTTTAATGCGTGTAAACCGTAAAACTTTTTATAGATTTTAACTTTTTTATCAGTGAATCCATTTCTTTGCTTTTTTCGCTATTTATATTGCTTCTTAAATCAGATTCTCCTGCATTAGATATGTCAAATGAATTTGGGCAATTCCTGGCACCACATTTTGTTTCATCTTCCACCATCCAACCCTTGTAATCCAAACATTCGATCAATGTATCATTGAACACACATTTGGCTGGCATTATCAGTTGAAAAACAAAATGGAAACTGAATAATTCTCACATCATTGCACTTCATTGAACGGGCAACAATAAACTGATTCCAAATACAAACAGCTGAATGAAAATTGGTGGCGGAGAGAGAGAGCTTTTGGGATTCTTCAAAACTCTTCAGGGAGTAGCCAGAGCCTGTCTCTCAATCAACACAGACAGATGCAAGAATGCCAACAAGAAGCAAAATGAAGATTTTAGTAAAGTCCAGATTGGTGGCCCACTGTGAACTATACACATATATTTCTTTTAAAAAAAAGCCTGAAAAATAACCTAATTTTCCAGGACTTTCACAGACCAAGAGTGATTTTCCAGGTTTTCCTGGCCTGAATTTTGACTTTCCATTTTTCCAGGACTTTCCAGGTTTTCAATGACCTGTATGCACCCTGTACAGTAATCAAATCTGCCTAGCTTAAGGTTCTTTGCATAAACTTAAAGTAAAAGACTCCTATAGACTTGTATGGCATAGACCACCAACTTCATTTACAAACACTATGAAAATGCATTATCTTCAGACAAATTGAATGAACGATTATACTGAACTGCGAGGTAAAGAATATTCTGCAAACACAGAGATATCGAATAAGAAAAAACCTATTAGATAAGGTTATTGCTTTCCAAAGGAACAAAGATAATGGCCTTCGAGAACAAATACGTTGTATAATTTACACAAACCTGAAAAGAAGTCGGACACTGCTGCCGTAGAGGCCGACCAGGGTAGGCCGCGTGCCCGAATGATCAGCTCTTCTCTAGAATCATCGTCTGAACCCATGTTGTTTGAAAACTCCTACAATTGAAACGAGAGTAATCGTTCATTATGCTAGATCAAGAATGAATACAAGCAGTTTCGGAGAAGGCAGCTGCAATCATGCAGTTGCAATAGAGCTATCAGCTATCGTGACTTTATCTGAGCCAAAAACAGCAGCTAGTTTCAAACAGAACATTTTCCTCTGAACAGGTAAATCGAGTTGCATGAATGTTCCAATTCGAGTTTTAAAACGAAATTTTAAACTGTAAAATCACGAGCAGACTACGAACGATTGACGAAGCTGTTTTCTGAGCGGCTGCCATACGACATGCTGGCCGCATGCACGAAGAAACGTGAATGCAGTTTCTTGCCAGGAACTAGGTAAAACATTAAATTAATCAACCTGAAAGGCAAAGTTTGACTTTTAACAGCGATATATTTTTTTCTGCCGCTACCAACTCATCCAGTTTGTGCTAGCACTACATTTTCTTAAGCTTAGGCGCGAACATGCATCAATAATCAAGACCACGACTTATGAAAGAAAATAAGACGCCATATTTCAAAACACAAAACTAGTTACAAACACAAAATTTCTCAGATAAATACCTATTGAAAATCATTGCAAATACGTAAGAAATAAGGGAACTGACCATAAAGTTAAGCTTGGGCAAGTAAACGCTTGGTTTCCTTTGAATGACAAATACGAAAGTGCACCTCAGTCAAAATACCACAACTTTTCAATCAAGAAACTTACCTCGTTACTCATTTCTTGGTTATCTGTAGTTGTCATAACCGGAAAAAGTATGTCAGGATTGTAACTTCTTGGCCAATCTCAAGCTACGAAATTTGTGGAACTTGCCCAAATTTTAAAAGAAATATGGCGCCCTACTGAACTTCCAGACACCGTGCTAGTGAGCACGTGGTATGTGACCCACGCACCCTGGCGTCAGTGCGGGCCACCCCGATTATTATTTTTGGTAAACGAGTCTTTTGTTTTTCACTCGCATGATCGCAACTTTTTCTTTTTTTTTTATCTGCGACTTTTTTCCATTAACGACTTTTTTTTCATCCGCGACTTCTTTTTGCTATTAATTACGATGACTTCTTTTTTCCATTTAATAGTGACTTCTTTTTTTATCCACGACTTCTTTTTTTCATTCGGTTGCAACTTCTTTTTTTTATCCGAGAAACAACCTTTAACAAAGATGAAGTGATATCTATCTTTTTTTTATCTCGGCTTTTCTTACTGTGAAATATTTGCGTTTTTAAGTTGTTCTCATGATGTTGCTCTACTATACAACAACTTCAAAGAGCATGCACTCAAGTCCAAGGGACTTTACAGAAATAAGATCATTCCTCTTTGCAGGTGTTGTACATGATCAGAACATGCTGTCAAAAAGAAATTTCTGGAAGTAGGAACTCTATCGGCTATCGAGAAATGCACTAGAGACTCATTATAGACCATTGCCTTGTAGTAAAAAGACAAAATGTGCGAATCATCCTTGAGCGATTAGATCTGAAGGA
This sequence comes from Hydrozoanthus sils, assembly GCA_027575215.2. Classification (NCBI taxonomy): domain Eukaryota; kingdom Metazoa; phylum Cnidaria; class Anthozoa; order Zoantharia; family Hydrozoanthidae; genus Hydrozoanthus; species Hydrozoanthus sils. The sequence continues at coordinate 17,931 of JAOBRD020377775.1, forward strand.
GTTGATTTGCGCTCAAGATGTGCTTTCTGGCGAGGAGTATATTCTGAACAGGCCGGGTCTAATTATGGCGTCTCGACGGGTATTATTAGTATAGGCAATCACATGGGGCCGAGTAAAATTAAGGATTGATTTCACGAGTGTTTTCATTTTTTTCCAAAATCGCCCGAGTCGCTTTGCAACGAGGGCAATTTGAAAAAAATCGAAAACACAAGTGAGATTACTCCTAAATTTTACGAGGAACCAGGCGATTACAAGTTTATAACATCGAGGGTAAAACTCTTTTTAAAGTCTCCGAAGGATCCCACGAGAAAGCGTTGCATAACTTAACTCATTTCTCCAAAATGAAAAAAATCTTTGCAACCACTGAAAACATTCGGAAATCTTCGGAAGATGTTTCAAATTATTTTTAAGGCATTTTTATGATTTTTTAAAAAATTCGGAAATCTTCGGAAGTGTTCGGAAACGTTCGGAAATCTTCGGAAAATGTTTTTAAGGCATTTTGAGACTTTCCAAAATTTTCGGAAAATCTTCGGAAATTTTCGGAAGTGTACAAGCGACCAATCAGCGCTAAGTAATTTTGCCCTAAATTAAGAAAAAATGCCCCCGCTGTTATCCAATCAGCTCGAAGTAATTATGCCCTCTATATTATAATACACTTAATATATATTCCCCAGGGAAACAGTTTGTTTTCCCGAACTAGAAGGAAAACGTTTCCCGAGGGACTATACATTAAGTGCTTTGTTATATAATTAGACTTTCCCTTAAACATCAACACAAAAACAAACAAAGGTGGCGGGCGGGAAACAACTGCGCAATTGTATCCCGCTCGGGATACATTTGAATTTGATCAGGAGCACGTGACTAAGAATCAACCAATCACAGTGCTCAGTTTGTTGAGTGAAAGTCTAAGTATACAACATCAAACATCGAATCCACCGGGCGTAAAGATGCTGATTACAAGACGCCTACACTAAGACGCAAGTTTTTGAGAAAAAGATATCAAATAATCTAAAAAAGTTAATTGTCCTTTGACAGCATGATACAATATAAAACAAACAAATGCAATCGCTACCTAAAACTGCTGTAAATTGGTAAATCTATTAGAGTTTAATAAACTCTAAGCCTTCGCAGTGTTCTAAGGCTCCATCAGAGAAATATGAGAAGTTTATAAGAGTGTAAAGCAAAGTCGAAAAACATAGAGTGTAAGATACGGCGAAATGGACAAGAAGACAATGGGAAAGCAAAGTTGGTTCTGGAAAGGCGAAAAAAGAAAGAGAAAAGACTAAAGAGGTGAATCGTGTGTTTAGCTGCGTAAATGCTTGTAGTGCAATCGACAATAGACTTTGGTAGATTGTACCCGAAAAACGGCATATTATGCTTTTAGCAATGCTCGTATATTTCAAAAATCGGATCGTGACGTTTTTTAAGTAAACAACGTGGGAATATCAATAATTGTGGGGAAAAACTTGGACTTTTTAAAATTTCATTTTTATGACAATAACAAAATCATCGCATTGCTGTGTTCTGTATACTGAATAAATACCGGAAGGCTAACTAGGTTGTTTTCATGAAGTGCAGTAACTTGTCCTGCTCCACTGGCTGTCCCAATAAACCATGGAAGGCTTCCCAAGTACAGGAGTTTCTACAAAAGAGGGACTTTAATCTATTTCGTCCAGAGGAGTCTGCGGGATATCCTGGACATTGTGCTACCTTTTTGGGGAAATGTGCAAGATCCCTGATGTCAAAGATCATGATGAGAACCAGGCTTCGTTTGCAGCCAAAGCGCTAGGAAGATGCATGTGAGTAATGTCCTTCCTACAGCTTCTCTTCCAAGACGGAGCAGGCAAGGCATACATCTCTATACCATCGGCACAGGAAACCCAAGAAGGTCACTTCAACTGAAACTGGAAAGGAGTTGACGTGCAACCACAAGAAAGCGGGTGCTACGTGTGGTATGGTATTTTCATCTTACCACAAGTTATACCAACACAAGAAAGCGGGTGC
>JAOBRD020377880.1:5979-19929 GCA_027575215.2 Hydrozoanthus sils
TTGTAGTTACCATTATAGTTATCGTTATAGTTATCGTTATCGTTGTAGTTACCATTATAGTTATCGTTATAGTTATCATTATCGTTGTAGTTACCATTATAGTTATCGTTATAGTTATCGTTGTAATTACCATTATAGTTATCATTATAGTTATCGTTATCGTTGTAATTACCATTACAGTTATCGTTATAGTTATCGTTATCGTTGTAATTACCATTATAGTTATCGTTATCGTTGTAATTACTATTATAATTATTGTTGTAGTTATAGTAAATAAACCAAAAGCAGAAATAACTTGAAGAGCGTAATCTCTGGCAAGTCTCATACAGAAAGGCTAAAACACGCTATGTACAGTGGCAGTGCAATGTCAGTATATCGAGTTTAGGAGCTAACATTATTTAACGTAAACAATAATTAGTGACCAGATATTAATCTCAAAGGATAGTTCCGGAAGCTTTTAAGACCAGCTCGTGGAAAGTTCTCGCTGATAGTTATATGAGCAATAATACAATTGTTAAAGTACCCCTTCGACATCAAATATCAACAACGAAAAATAGGAGAAATGCGATCGTAAACTTCTGAAGAAACAGCGGCCTTCGACAGCATTTATAAGCAAATCTGCTCCGTTTTTTAATTTTTTTTCTCAAAAGATAAATCAAGTTTCCTTTATAGAATTTTGGTCATGGCGGTTTTGCTCACATTCCGCCCTTTATATTCCTCTTCTGAACTGTTCTCTTATATCTAGTTTCAAGGATGATTGCATAGTACCTCATTGTTTACTAGTGAGTAAATTATAAAGTGAAGATAACGATTACAAGTCACGCAAAACTTCTTTTTTATATGCAAATAACCGTTCAGTTTTATTCTTTAACTTGTCAGTCCTTTGGTTTACCGTTTAACGTTTTCTTTTATGAGAACAACTTTATAAAAACAGAGCTCAGATTAACCAAAAGTTAAGAACAATCTAAGGACAAGCTAAGGATCACTGGAAATCATCTCGAAGAAATGGCTCATGATAAATCCATGGGGATGAAATTTGACCGAAAATATACCCGCCAAACATTTCCTTTTCCAACACACGTATTGTAATACCTAAGATCAAGATTAAGTTAATTCGATTCAATCCACACATTAAAATAAGAACAAGTTAAGAACAAATCGCCGAAAAATTTTAAGACTCAATAAGCCTCGCGGTCGAATTTGCTGGTTCTTGTAAAAAAACGCGTGTAATTTGTATATTGTGGACAGATGTCGAGGCACGTGCTTACTAAGTGTGCGTTGCTATGTTTCAAAAGGTCAATTGTTGCCTTTGGCTAACAATCGACAGACCAATATAAGTGTGATCGAAACATTCTCGGTTAATGCGTGTGTACTAGGAGTTGTCATGTATCTTGTTGCAAACCAGTTCATTCCTGGCTGAACCAACCAAGGGGGTTTCAGCTACAAGTGTAATTCAGCTCCAATTATTCTTTTTGAACTTTAAATACTCTTTAAAAATATATCCAAATCAGTTGAAGTTAGGCGCGAAGCAATCTGTAGCAATCATTTTCCAGGTAGTGGAGTCAGCAACTCAGAAAGTGCAAAGATTATTGCAATAAGAATGCAGTGTCATACAACAGCAAAAACAGTTCGTGTAGAATTGCATGGCTATGCGGCGATTCAGGACTCTATGCCGCTAATGTCATTCTGAACAATTCTCAAAATCTGTCGGATTCCCAGCCTTGTTATAAAAAGAATATAGTGTAATACTGATTCACTTACATACTATTATCTTGTCTATATTTTTCTCTCTGTCCCTCTCGCTTGGAATATTTTCATAAGAAGATTTTCAGGAATATCAAGCCTTCAAGGAGGATTAACTCTCGGCTTGCCGGGACAACTCACTCCATGTAAAGAGGCCCTTAATTGAGACGACTTCTAGCCTCATGATACGCTCCATATACATAAACAAATTTCGCGACTGCTTAATAGAATTTAGCATCAACTGAAAGTCACAAACGACAGGAAGTGATGCTTTGAGTATCTACTTTCTGTTTCCGGTGAAAAATATCGCGGGAACGCCGCAGCCCTTTTTGTGTTCATGTATTTGCTTCTGTCTTTCCCTCATATGGTTAACTCTTGCTAGCCAGGTACTGAACTTGGGATATTCGTGCCTGAAGTTTGTATTCAGATAAATGACTGAGTAAAGCATGTGGTACGATGCGTCATAGATCAGTCTTTAATTCAATGGCCGAACTCAATCAGTCCACCTAATCATAGTTAACATTTGGTTGTTTGTATAGATTAGTCGACTCAAAAGTCAACCAGTTGCGTGCGAATTCTAACTGAAGCAGTAATTAACAAACTTCCTTTATGGCTTAATTTTTTAATAATATCTTTTTATTTCAAACAATCAAAAATAAACTAAATTTATCGTTCTTCAGTTCATAAGAGTATCTGGATTACTTTAAAGTTCTTTCTCAATTCGTCTTCTTGGCAAGATTTTGTGGTTTATAGGATGTTTGCACTAAAATTCAGCTCCTTACTTGTAATTTTTATCCAAGCTCTGTAATACCCTGTTTTATGTTTGTTTTATAATAAGCCTGATAGGCGTGACTTTCCTTGATGTTCCGCGAAAGAATAAAGAAAAGTGTCAAGGTATTTTTGCAGCAAGAATTAAAATCTGCCAATAAAGCTATCGATAAAGATAAACTGAATAAATCTTCTTAAAACTAAGATCTTCTACCAGAAAACGAACAACCACACCAACCTACCTAAAATCAATGAGTCACTTTGTCTAGTACGTTGGCCTGTCACTGTATACAGTGGAGTCCTTAACACTATTAAACAGCACGGCGTAGCTTGACATGTGCTTTCAACGGATGTTCCCCGAATGTCAGATTTATTGGGTGTTTGGTTTCCCATAATTCGGTAACGGAAACCTGAGACCATGTCACGGCCACAAACTTCATCAAACGCGACGATTGTATAATTTGTCCCAAGGTGGTAGAAATAAGTTAGCGATGTTAGACATTTCGGGTATATTTGAAGAGCGGACAAGCCGCGCCGAGCAGTAATGCGCCACAAAGCACGTACAATATAATTTGTTACTGCACCTGGATTTCGAGAGAATATCTTAAGATCTTCTGTTATTATGTGATTACGGGTAAGTTAGGCTGTCACAGTTAACGTGTTAGGCTTCTTTTCCCCATATAGTAAATGATGTGAGCAAAAGACGATTTTTGCTGACTGACTTTAGGAATCAGCCCAAGAATTCGACTTCCGTTATAGAGTTTCATGATGCATATAAAATGAACATTCTTTAGGCGGACGGCATTTAGCACGCGTGTGTGGCGGTAAAGATACATTTAGCCTCTGTTATCTCTCTGTGCTTGAGGACTCTTCCGTTTCTAAGAAGTTGTTGTGCCTTGACAATTTTTTTCCTTATACCTACAGAAAAATGAGCTACAAAGGACTTCTATTTGTTCTGCTGCTGGGAACACTTCATGACTCTATTTGTCAAGCAAGATTTCAACACGTCCCAAATCCGAGACAAGGTATTACGACTATTATATTCGCATAGGAAAGCTATGCGGACCTTCTCTCAAATAATTATTGCATTTGATGATAGAATCATTAGAAATTAGTTCACAGTTGCTGAGGAATAAGTTAAGACAAACACCTTCATTCAAAAATAAGTTTTTTGCTTTTCTGAATAAAAGTTTTTATGTTTTCACGACCGGCAGGCGAATTCATGAAGAAATTGGATCACTATGAAATCGCCGTACCAACTGCAGTGAACAAGCATGGTAAATTTCTTTCTCATGTTGTGCGAAGTCGTGTAAAAACAAACAAGCCAATACACGGTTCATCGACTGAAAATGATTTGCATTACGAACTATCAGCATTTGGTCGGACGTTCCACTTACATCTCACGCCTAATGAAAAGTTCCTGGCTCCTGGCTTTGTCATTGAATCTGGCAGTTCAATAAAAACAAAACACAGCAAAGAACTTCGCGAGTATTTGAATTGTCATTATATAGGACAACTCAAGAACAACTCGAGTTCCTGGCTTGTCCTCAGTACTTGTAACGGGTTGGTGAGTAGTAAAAAATCTTTGTTGTTTCTTGTAATTTTGTGTAGACGGACCCAGCCAACACACATTGTGTCTACAGATCAACCTTAAAGAGTTTTCTGTCATATTTATATAAACAATCGAATATTATTTATAAGAGGAGCTACTGTGTGCTATTAATTAAAAACCAGCTCATCCCCAGAGTGCCAGATAGATTGGTTACTAGTCAAATGCTCAACGACAATCCCAGATTCCATACCTTCCACCTTTCAACGATATTTGATCATGGGAAAATTTGTCTAGGCTGACGCAGGGGTAAAGTTGCATACACTGCATATAAGCATGCAATTCTGTTTGTTACTTTGAAAATATTTGCATTTTCTAATTGGCTGTTCTTAATCCTGAATCTTACAGATCTTGATCTGTTTTTACTTTCAGTAACGAATTTCAAAAGTTTCCCACGGTAACGAAAATGTTCAGATCCGGCTTTTTGAGGGGTGATATATGTTTAGATTGGAAGTACTTCTACGAGCTGTCAAACATGCACCGTTGGTGGTGCTTTTTGAGAAGTGATTTTGGCTTTTGAGACGTTTATTTTGGTGAATTAGACCGCTTGTAACTCTATACAAATGTTGACATGTGTTTGTCAACTTAAGTGACGACGAAGCCCTGTTTGCTCTTTGTTATTTTTTGGGTTTGTTCTCGAACGGAAGCAAAACAAAGTTTTCTCTCAACTCTTTTAACGCCTCATCTGGCCCTATTTCACAAGAATGCACAACTTGTTCCTTCCCAATGTAACAACCATAAAAGATAATATTTTCTCACAAAACTATTTCAGTTTTTTATGTTATTATAGCTAGATCCATCAACAAAAATAACTTATCTTGTCCTTCAAAGCGCCAAATTAATTTATGTCATCGGTGCTAGCGTTTTGAGTAAGGTACTGGCACGAGGAATAAGAGTTCTTAAGACATGCGGGCAGGCATTTGATTTATTGATGGGCCACTTTGGCAATATTTTCGATGTTCTAGCTTTTGCACATGTCTTGGTAAGTGATCCTAACACCGAACAATCTCTGCCAGGCATCTTAAGTTTTCAAAGAACATACTCAAATCCATAAATAAACACACACTGCGAGGCAATTCGGTGATTCGTGCCGCTGGCAAAAATGCCAAAACGTTACATTTTTGGTATCACCTTCCGCTTGATCTCGCTTAATCCCACTGTCTAAATCCACCTGCTTTTGGTTGAAATACACGCAACAAACTCTTCTAGATTGCTTCAACAAGGCCATGAGTCCAATAAATACCTAGTCAGGCTTTTATCCTTGAGGCTACTAACTTAATATCCAAAATAGACTCATCTTCGCGGGCCCTGTTTCTAATGCAAATCTCTGAATTCTTAATTAGCAATCACAAAATTTTCTTTCCCAAAGCTCGCGCAAGGTTTTGATATTAGGAATAAATTTGTTCCCTTTCGGAATAAAACGTGTGCATCCGTAGTTACTTAGAATTTTTTAGTAAAACGTCACCAGCTTAAGATCAGATTAAACATTCCTGGCTGAAGTAAAAATTATTTTGTTAAAGCGATTTTAGTTGTTTAGAATTTTGAGCAAAATATCACCAACTTAAAAATCTCATGGTTAATTATTCTCAGTGCGCTATTCTAGGCGAAGTGAAAATCGGTTTGATTATCGCGAATTTAGATCCTAAAACTAAGAGAAAGAAGTTATATTAAAAATTCCATGATTGAATCGTTCAAAATTAGTAAGTTTCTGACCCGACTTTTGTCTAAAAAATGAATTGAAAATTGTTAAAAACAAGCATTGTTTCAGTTGTATGGGGGTAATTCTGTTTTGGAAGGGTGGATATCAAGGACTTTCAACGTCTGGTCAAGGACTTTTATCTTCGCTTTTACGCGTCTCTCAAAATAATGCCAACATATTAGGCTATCTTTTGAACAGCTTTTCGGATTTTGTCATTACTTATCTGCCACAGCATTCTGAGGAAAAGACAAGCTAGATGAGAGGCCGCTTATCTTTCTTGTGTACATAAGATTTGGCCGATTAGAAGGGCATAAGATCCAAATCTTTACTTTTGATATCGCTCCGCCCGACTTGCAACAAATTAATTACACTCAAATTGACGAAGAAATTATCAGCACTGTATCAATTAATTAATCAAATTGTAAATAGCTTAGTTATGTTTTGCCGGAGGACGAAGTCGATGTGGTCGTAGATACCGAAACTATAATCTTTATTCTTCTATCTTGTTTGGAATTCAGTCGAGGCTTTCCTTTTTGATAAAAATGTCTGTTTGATAAATTGAATATTCACAGTTGAATGTTTAGTTTGAAAACAATTAACTTACAAATGCTCACTGTCGCAGCTGTTCTTTTGTGGCCCCTCCAAACACAGTAAACACCTTTCCCTTGAAATTTGAGTAGAGCGCTGTAGAGTGTACAGGGACATTTAAAACCGATGGACAGCACTCAACCAGCTACCCTCAGAATTGAACCTTGAATTTGAAATGTACTCGTAAACCCAGCATAAACATTTCGAAGTTAATCTTTCAGCGCTAAAGACGTGTTATAAAAATCCAACTAGAAACTTTTATATTCAAAAGTTAAGGAAAAGTTTTCTTTTCATCTTCAGTTGGTTCACTGTTTTGATCAGTTCTTATTTTCTCTTTGCCAAGTTTAGCATTCTGTTTGAATTAAGTTAATGAGTTAAGAGAATTTAGATGTTGACCGATAAACTGGCCGGAACTGCAAGGCTTAAAAACTGATTAGTGACGTGTAACCAATTTTTCTACCTTATCGAGACGATCAACTTTCAAAAGTCGATTATTTTTAGAAGAATGTCGAGGCTACAGGGGGAAACACAACTGTGATACTGGGGCAATAATTATTAATATCTATTTCTAAATCAAAGCACTTTTAGATTCCTTCTCATTCAAACAAGAAACATTCGAAGAAGAACTAAACATGTTTTTGCAAGAATAAAATTACTGCTAAGGCAGTGATTAAAATCAACTACTACTGCATAAATCATGGCGTTTACAGTCATTTCCTCTCAGTTCTAAAGAACGACTTGATGGAACAAACTTAAGATTTTTCTTTTCATGTATATAAGAGCACTGTTTATGGGGCAGCGTGACTGTAGATTCAACATTTTTTAATTACAAAGAAGAGCGATTTTAGTGATTTCAGTAATGTGTAAGAAAACAAGATATCTTGTAAGTTAAGCTAAACTTTCTATCGTGTTAGACAAACCAGGTAGTCAGTTTCGTAAAAACTATTTTCAAACGCTTCCATTCCTGTCAATTTAAATATTTTCATATTGAAACACTTATTGAGTGTAGGCATTGACACTTCAAAACAACCTACAACTAAAAGCACTCAAAATTCTCCCAACTGGAGTCCATACTTTTCATTGGACAAGTTTGCGAGAAATTTACTTTTAATCTTCAGTGTAGTAGTTCGCTTTGTATGATCAATTCTCATTTTTTCAAATGTCTTATTTCCTAGTAAGTAATATGTTATTAAGACTTCGATAACTGACTGACACCAAAAGTGCTGACTAAACCAGAGCTTTCCTGCATGCTTACAACAACAATGTTCGCCAACAGAGGAGACGTATTCTATGAGAAAGAGAGAAAAACTCAAGCATTTTTGTTATTCTGTTTATGAAGTAAAACAGGAAAAGATACTGGGAATTTTTTCATTGTCTTATCTTATTACAGCCGGTGACACATAAGCTGAAAAGATAATGAACGAAGACAAAAGGTTTTACAGTTCCGATGTAATAAATACCCACGAAATTTCAAGAACGTCAATGTTGATCCCAGTGTTTATTTTGTTAGCACTCTAGGCCATAGCTCTATAGCCATAGTTGACTGATATAGTAATACTGATCCAAAATACAGACTTCACGCGTTGAGAGTAAGGTGCAATCGTTTCGTGAAAAAAACGTGCAGATTTCTTTCGTGCTTCTTTAAGAACTTTTAATAAAATGCCTTCCTGTCCCCTGCATTTTTTGATACTTAAAAGTATCAAAGCCTAGCTAACTGGTAATCAGTTCAGGGCTGTTTGTTTGCTTTGCTCATTATACACACGGATTTATTAAATACGTTCGACCTACTTGATGCTAGAAGCATCTCTTTTGAAGTATGTTTAGCACTGTTGTTTTGTTTTCGTTGACTTAAATGATAAGTAGACTTTCAATAAAATATAGTGAGGAAATCTAACTTAAACTTACTCAACGTTTTCTCTTTACTTAAACTTGAAGTGTTTTCGCTGCTCAATGTACTTTGCAAAATGTTTGTGACTGTGTCACTACATGTTTCTTTTATAGAAGCCAATATTCAGATAATGCCGATTTTTCAAATCCGAGTCTATTTCAACCTAAACGCTAGTTTTCTTAAAAGATTCCCTTACCTTGAAGACTATCCTATGGAATATTGTTAGACTCGACGACTGGTATTGTTGGTGTTAACCTCAGTGATAAAAAGTTATTGAAAAAAGCAGGTTTAGCATTACTGAGGACAAATAGAATTTTGCTTAGTCTCAGGAGCTGATAATGCGATGATACATGCATACACAGGATTCTCAGTTTGCTGAGATCCCGGATTGGCAGGACATCCGATTTTACTGAGATCCTAGGATGTGGTCTGGATGACAGTTTGCTGGTGTAGATAGACGACGCTTAGAGCTGGTCACGTGATATCAAGCTCGGTCCATGAAAGCTGATAACGCTTTGCTTCCATGGGCTTTCTTTCGCTCCAGTTGTTTGAGTTATGAAAAACGTTTGCGAATCAAGCTTTTCCAATTTTTCCGGCGCAAGATGAATTTAGGGGATCACAGAAATCGTTTCTTTCTTGCATTTTTTTCTCATAATACAGAGTTTCTTGGCAACGTTGAAACAGTCCCTTGTTCTTGGAGTTATCGTCTTAAAATTTGATTTAAGGAGGCGGTGAAAGAACGTTTCTCACTAGAGAATCGTGGATTAACAAAAGTTCACGAGAAAGTTCTACTTGTATATAATGCGATTGAGAACATGCCATAAATAGAATGAGTCAATTGAAAACAAAGTTCTTAACACGAGGCATACAACATAATGACACAATGTAAGAGTAGACAAACTATTTTAACTGGGTTTTTTTAAAAAAGCCGATAAAGCAACCGCTGAAAGAAGTCAACACGTTACCATTTGTCATTTTATCTATTCTTTCTTTTTATCCATTTTAACATTTCCTCAAAGTTTGAATGTAGCACGAAAATTAAGCTAGACTTAAGTTTATAAAAAAAGTCGCGTATTTTGTCGAGGGTAATCGCCAGAATTAATAGCAATTTTAGCTACAAAGAATTTTTAAAATTTCATTTCAAAAATAATGCTGCATTCGTCAACGCTCAGCCATTCTCAGACAGCAGTATCTAAGTATTACGTCTTAACTAGTTTGGGAATCGAGGAAGATCAATATCATTTCAAACTCATGCAAATCCATAATTCGTTTTTACATGTTTCGTTGTTGATCATTCCTATGCAATGATAATAATAGTAAGAAGAGAAATTAAACGTACCATGGTAAAAACAACTAAAAGGTTTTAAATACTTCACTCTTTCAGTCCCTGATGAATTGGCAAATTCTCCCAACTAGGACCCATACTTTTTGTCTAAAAGGTTTGGGAGAAATTTACTTTTCAACTTTAGAAGTTTACTATGCTTGTTTAAGTCTTATTTTGTATATGTATGTTATCTAAGGAAACGTTAGATGTCGATAACTGAGTGGGATAGAAATGGTTAAGTCCAATACTTCATACGGCGAAGATTTGTTATTACAATTTCTTAAGTTGATTTTACCAATCACTGCCTCGTTTTAGGCAACTAGCTGGAAACAATATCTTTCAACATTATTATAAACTAAAGTAAAAGTTATCCGCTGCAGGAACGGATGGTTTAGATATATTATCTGTATAAGTAAATATATGAAATACTTATTGATATTTATCGGAGAACAACGCAATTACCTCTGTGCTGAACTCGGTTCATGCAGTAACAACGTGTTTATCGATGTTTTTAGACTCGTGCGAGTTGGTTAACTACGACCAGTCCGCGGGTAGGTCGCATAATTGCAAGTGTTCGAATATAGTCATTGCGTGTTTAAAATTAGAAGAAAATCTTAATAGGTATTTGAAATACAAGCAAACCGATTAAAGTGTCTGGTGTGCATATAATGCAGCATCTCCGGTAAGAGAACATGGTGACTAAGTAAATATTCTGTTTTGAATTCATTTAATAATCTTTAACACTTTATTTAGTTCCCTGAACTTAAGCCGGAAAACGGATCCTACTATAAGTAGTTTAGGAGTTTCTAATCTTTAGGAAGTTTCACTTAGTACTAATCTGTTTTCACAATTTAAAACAACTTTCGAATATTCGAACTATCATCACATACTCGATTGTGTTGTAGTTTTCGCCTGGCATTTCAGAAATACAGAAGTAGATTTGTCTGGATAAATTCAGTCAGTCGTCTGGCCCAGCCGAATGTTCCACATATGCAGAGCCGTGCACTGTGCCAAGTTTTCTCAAATTTCCAGCCAACGTATATGTTTCTCTTATAAAGCTAAGCTTGTCTGCAATCTTAAGTATCGAATATAGTAAGACCTATAGACTAATATAGCAAGTTGTAGTTAATTGTTTATCTACTCGCACACTGATTAGCCCTCTCTAAAACATTTTGTTGTCCTGAGTATCACGCTAACGTCAGTCTCCAATGTGATGAACATATTCGTGAATTATAACCATTTAACTAGCTAGGGTCGAAGTTTATTCCTCAATTGATAAATTTGCAACCCTTGACAAAAGACAAACAACATATCTTGGTAGTAAAGATCAAATAGAAAAAAACACGAAGGTTAAGTCGTTTTTCTTGTAAAACCAGATGGCTCCTCCTGGATTGGCACAAAGGTCGATCACACACATAGCCACATTTGTTTTCTATTTCTTTTCCATTTTATGCTATTTACGAAGATTGATTAATTTTCTTTCATCATGCTGTGCTTGCTGACTGGCGACCATATTACCGTCACCAAGCATTTGTGTTTAGTTATATTTGTGAATTTACTTTTTGGCTGTAATTCAAACTGGCAAAGAGAGCGGTTTTGTTAAGCAAACCTTAATAGTCTCGGTTTACTTTATATATAGATACGTTTACAATGAAGAAGTTCCGTTAAATAACTACGCAATGATCATGAATGCAATAAGCATGTGGGCTTAACAAAGACCAAGTCATATAAAATACCTATATGTCTGGCCGCGTATATACGTAGGGACGCTTCTTAAATTTCCAAGATGGAGTTCGGATCTTTTCGAATAGCAGTTTTTGAAACTTTTTGAAAATAACGGAGAAAATGCATCCAAAACTGCAACGGAGGGGCAATTTTAACCCTTTCAGTCCCAGTTGTATTGGTAAATTGTCCTATCTAGAGTGGTTAACCCTTTCAGTCCCAGTTGTATTGGTAAATTCTCCCATCTAGAGTGGTTACTGAACCCTTTCAGTCCCTGTTAAACTGATAAATTCTCCCATGCCTTTTCATTGAACAAGTCAAATTTGGGAGATTTTTACTGTGCAGCTTGAGAAATTCGTTTTTTGTTCAGTTCTCATTTTCTCAATACCAAATGTCTTAACGTCCCTATAAAGCTTAATTTTTACTTTTTAGGTTAAAAATGTTGTCATCTAAGAACTCAAAATTCGAATAAGAAAAAAAATTCCTACGTTCTAAGAATGCTTTTTAACCAAAAAAAGATTGGAATGTAAATTTTGACCGAGCAGACTGGGGACTGGTAACCTGCGAGGTAGCAGCAGTGAGTTGTGTGGATTTTGTTTAAAATTTTCATTGCTACTAAAAAAGATAAGAAATTTTTTATTTCAAACAATTTCGAGGGAATAATTCTTTTATTAAATTTATAACAATGTGACTATTGTAGCCAGAATCCAATGTTTTGAGATAAAAAAGATTGTCTCTGCCTCCTGCTACGTCATAAGCCTCCTGCTACGTCAGCATTCCACGTTTCAAGCTTAAAAAATGTAACATGAACAGCGGGAAACTGTTTTATTTTCAATAATTATTACTATCAAAGTGTTCTACTTTTCATCTGCAAATTAAAAAAAAAAGCTTTATTGAGACATTTTTTTTTTATATGTAATGTAAGGAGAAGTTAGATGTCAATAGCTGATTGGGACTGAAAGGGTTAAGCAAAATTTATAAAGGCGTTGTCCACGCTCCAAAACTCCCTCTAAAAACCCAATAATCTCCATGCAGTCAACTTCTCAACATCCGAGATATACATTCACCGTACGTAGCTCATAAAATATAAATCATTTGGTAATGACAAAATGGGAATTGGTCAACTTACCAAAATGCTTTCGACAAAACGCCGTTTTACGTATTTGGAAGAGTTAACTACTCCTCGTGATTGTACGAGGCAAGAGGACCTTTTCACTAGCCCTGAGTGTTTTCTTTAACTAACGTGTATGACAAAAACAGAGTCGGTTGAAATTTGTACCAGTCGTATCGAACAAACTGTTTATTCAACCTTAGTTTAGTTCTTTGGAAGCAACAATTTTTTCTTTGAAATTTTATTGTTTCGCACTTGATAATTTCGGTGTTTCAAAAATCACTGGATTTTCAATTTTTCTTTCTTCTGTTACATAGCTGTTCTGCACGAATTTGCTTAATTACTATGAACTGACGTCCCTTTTAAGGTTTCATCATACACACTATAAGAGTTTTTACTGAATAGCTAAGAAACAGTGAAAAAAAGATTTAAAACCGGCAAAAAGTTGGTAAATTCAGCAACTGAATGAACCATAAAATTGCACTATTTATTGCTAGTGGAGAATCCACGAGCATCGGAATAGAAATTTATCCAACCATATCACTGCTCGTCCGATCGATTAACAATCGGTATTACAGATTAGCAAGTGAGCACATCCTTAACATGAATATCACTGCACGAGCAAGGTAACTGCTTTGATTTTAGTTTAACAGGAAACAGTTTCTACTGCCATTATCAGTTGTAGAAATAAACGGAATTTAACTCAAAAGACAAAGAGTCTTAAAGGAGGGAAAGACTCCTTTTCGGCCACAGGCACCCTCTCTCAATCTACTCTCCCCAGCCTCTTCACTATACTACCCGTCCTTTCGATATCAGATCCTTGCTCCCAAGAAACTCGCTATTTGAAGTTCGATTATACACTGGAACCAGTTAATACCACTATACCGCAGACCATGAAAACTGGTTTTAATTAACAGGGTTTTCAGTTGAGACTATCAGGGAACTTTGATCCCCAAAGACAATATATATCGATTTATGGGCTCCGTGGTAACGTGTATCGGCGATACTTGTTTTGTTCCCCGATCCCAGTAGCTACAAGGCCTTACTCGAGGTTATAAAACACATGTTGTAGCAGATGTAGTATTTGTCATCGACACATACATACCTGGTTCCTCTTAATAACACAGAAAGGAGTTATTCAAATGCAAGACGAAGATGATATATTCATTGAACCGGTTCAAGACCACATTCCCCAGCCAGATGGCAAACATCCCCATCTGGTTTACAAACGGGCAGCTGTTAGATCGAGCGGGACTGAGGAGGAGTCGAAATGCGAAGGAGAAAGTACGTTTCTAAATATTAACTTATGTTCTACGATCATGATGGAAAACGAAACTTTATTATTTAGAAAGGTATACGGGAGGTAATTAGGAGGATTGGATTCAGGTAAGGGACTTTCTTGAAATGGAGAGAGGTTTTATTGTCGAGTTCTTAAGGATTATGTGTGCTTTTCTTTATGAATGTATTAATGTATGTATCTGATATACACAAGTAGATC
>JAOBRD020377987.1:0-19922 GCA_027575215.2 Hydrozoanthus sils
TTGATAGATCCATTTTCAGATTCAAATAAAGCTAGCCGAAAACTTTCATCATCCAAATCATGAAAAGGTAAACTGGCCAATAAAGAATTGTGATCACGATTGAACTGAGCGGTCATGTCTGCGCTTACGAATGACTAATCTATCTAAAACGAAATAGGCGATCTTGCCTGCCTCTTTCCCTTGTTTAAGCTTAGGGATCTGTGCCTCTCGTCTTTGCAAAGTGGCCAAAGCGAGGTCTTCACAAATAAACAAACCTTTTAGCTTTAGTTTCCTTGCTTTGTGTAGCACTTGCTCGCGTTGTTTCCAGTCTCGGAGTTTGCATACTATTGTTCTTGGCTTTGCCTTGACAGCCTGTCCGCGCATGGGTTTTCGCCTCTCCACCCGATTGGTCCTCTCGATGTCCACTTCTAGTCCCAGGCTGACCTTAATGGCGGTCACACTTTCTCCTCCGATTCCTCCCAGGTCTCGTTACCAGTTGGCGACTTTGCAATCCCAGTGACCCTAATGTTGCACCTTCTACTCTGGTTTTCCTAGTACTCCAACTTCAATGTTTGATCAACTAAATACTCAGTTATCCTGCCAATTTCTTTTTTCGCGTCTTGAAGTTCTTCCTGTACAGATTTCAATGTTTCTACCTCCTTTTGGGTATACTCAAAACTAGCAGTAGTTCCATTAACATGGCCATCGTTATAAATTGCTCTTCATTGTCTTCGTCCGCCATTATGGCAGCCGAAGCTTCACTTGGTGCCTCCGAAAAGGCCACCTTCTGGGTTGATTCCTTCCTTGTTTTAACCATGATGAGATAAATATGAGCAATATAAACAATGGCTTATCACAACACTACTTTAAAACAGAAAAAATTGAAATTGAGCAAAAAGATAACGGAGAGCTCTGTTCGGCACGTTTGCTCTGCTCGACTCCAAGCGTTGATCCTCTCCAGTGTAGGTGCAAAGTTTCAGGGTCGTCTCTCTCAGTGGCACATGACGAAGGTATTTCTGATACACACTTTTGCTTACCATTGACACTGCAGATCCAGTATCCAGTTCAATTGTAATACTAGATCTTTCGATGTACAAGGGGATGACAACAGGCTTCCAGTCACTTTGGCTTAGGGTTGTGTGATATAAGTCAACAATATCGTAAAGGGTGTCCGTTACGTCATCAATTGCATGCACTGGCGTTGGTTTCCGCTCGGCTGCCTTTATTCCTACGACACACTCTTTGTAAATGACCTACCTTTTACAAAAGTGGCATTTTTCTTTCTTGTATGGGCAACTTTGGGCGTCGTGTGTCCCTTCACAACGGTAGCATTGCCAGTTGTTACGTTTTAAACCCTTAAGTAACAATAACAAACACGCTAGACAAGATGGCGATTGCTCAGTATTTTTACTGCTCTGAAAGACATGTGATATGCACAGGAAGCCCATAACAAAACAGGCATCCCAGTTTGTGAATACATAACAGGATGAATGGTTACATAATGGCTACTCTTTGAAATCAGCGCGGGTACTTTGTGTGCCCCTCCCCCCTCCTCTTCAAAACCCACCACCAGTCTTGACAACCGTTAATTTGCTCAAATCGAACTGCCTGATTCTCAACAAATTAAAGTAAATTACACACGCATGAAGAGTTCGCATGTAAGGAAACAACAACGCTACGCATTCAACAAAAGTTCAGCACCATTTAAGATTATGTTTCGGCATAGCCAAATAACTGTTTAATTTGGAAAAAATGACTGAATCCATTCTAGCAATAGTATAACTGGCATTTTGCTACGTATAAATTAATATGAATGGTACGTGTTTTAAAGTGTTAACCTTTAAATTTTCATGACAGTGAAATTGACAAACAACAAAAATATACCTTTAGAATTTTTTCATTTTAAATTTCTCATACATTATATTCATAATGGCAAACTCGCAAATGTGTTTTTTGGTAAACAACCTATTACTAGTTTTTCCGTCCGGCGTAGACAGCTATGATCTCTTATTAGCCAATAATTAAAAAACCATAAGTACATACAATCAAGATAAATCTTATATTTAGAAAAAAATTAGTACCCTTGTATGAGTAGCCAGGCCTCTTGCATACGATGTCTCCAGCAGTGCCAAACAGTTTCCACTGTAGTTCAGGACAATCCAGTATCGATAACTCGTTGCCTTGACATTTAGTCTTTGATAAAAATCGTCTTAGGTATCCACTGCCGTATCTGCTTTTGGTGTAAATAGTCGCTGCCCCGAGACTGTATCCTGCCATACGGCACAGTACATCTGCTGACCGTATATCTACAGCACCAGAATCAACCGCGATCCAATAAACCCCAAGTTTTATTTGTACTAGCCCGTCGTATTTTCGGAGACCATTTTTACCCATAAGTCGTATTCTAACAACTGTTGAGCATGTAACATTTTCTTATTAATGCATCATGTAACCTTGTAAATAATATAGGCAGAAATCTTTACAAAGTTATTAGTTGCTATTAAAGTTATTTGTATTTCCATTAATGCAATCAGTGCGCATGATATTTTCAAAACTTGTATAAACTTATTTGTGAAAAGCTTAAAAAGTTAAAGCCGTTTTACATTTGAGACTGAATTTGGTATTGTAATCCTTTGGCTATCGACAATTTTCAAATAAGACCCTTTTTACCTCCTTTAAAATGGTTCCCCCCTCTCTAATGAGCCTCCCGCCCAGAGGGTTTGAAATAAGAAAAGTCCACCGGGGGCTTATTAGAGCGTCTTCTCAGTACTTAGAGCTGCTAATTCTCTAAACAACAGTGTCCCATAGCTCAAAAAACTTTGAAATGACTCTACTATATGATGAAACATATATACTAAAGAGTAGATTTTTAGTTAAATATTCAAATTGAAATAATTTTACGGCATTAATTTACTGTTAGGCATCATGTATGAGAACACAAAATTAAAAAAAGAATATCCTTACAAAACATTTTAACGTTAATAGGCTAAATAAGAAACACAAAGTACAAACTTAATCACTACCAAAAATAATCCATGTGCCAATGAATTTCGTGTATATTACTTACTAGTGGTCGCTATTTCTCCACATAAAACACTTGGCTCCCTTTTAGAAAAACATGTTGGTCCAGAACTAGAATAGGGGCAGTTCATTAGCGATTTTTCCCGTCCATTACAGTGCAGATGCCTGGGCAATATAGGTCCGTCCCGGACAGACATAGAAAATGGGAAAATTGTAACTGCTCCTTTGTATCCAAGTTGACGGCAAGCTACATTGGCGGCGTTCGTGTCCCAACCTTCCAAACAAACTGATACCCAAATATTGCCGTAATTCATCTCTATCGACCCTGCATAATTAACAAATCCACTTAACCGGACGGTCTGATTTATATCAATACTTCCTTGTTTTGACTCTGTGCGACATACAACTCCTGGAACAGATGCTTTGCACGACCATAGATAGCTCCAGGAATAACGAGAACACATGGCAAGCGAGTCCTCATCTCCATTGCAGTACAGCTCTTGAACTTTTATTGGTCGATATAATAGATTAGACCAAAATCGTGTTACACTTCTTTTATAAATGAAATCGTAGTTAGTCAGTGCCAGCAATGCTCCAGGATAACCCAGCTGGCGGCAAACCACGTCAGCCATTCTCTTGTTCCAATGCGTGTCACATAGCATACCAGTAGAACGGTTGTTGTACATCACTAAAATATTACCGATGTGAGGTTGGTTTCCACCAATTAGACGAACACGTAGAGCACTTTCTAGAATGAAAACGAGGTAAGAGTCTTTCGTACATTCCTCCATTCATTTTTACTACAGTCTAAACGGTTACCTTTGTTTGTAACAACCGGTTAAAACACGTGAAAGGTTTGGGTAAACTTTGAAACCAGGAGGTGAAGTAAACAGTCGTCTTGCAGGGAAACGGTCCTTAATGACCAACCGATCTACATTAAAGTAGGCAAATTTGCATTCTTTTTTGAAAATGGTTATCAAACCTTTAAAATTTGATTGGCTGGCCAAACATGTTTTTATCGCGATTGTTGAAGGTAGATACAAATAAAGATGATATGAAATGCAAAGAATTCCTGAAAGTTGCTATTAGTACTACTCGTGCAACTATACATGCATTGAAACAACCACTGAAATGTTTTCAACACCATCAAACATGAAAGGATGGCTTTTGAATGCTATTTTTAGTAACTAAGTGATACGTCAAGTACCCAAAATGAAAATAAACAGGTGAAATCTCTAAAAAAGGTACGTATTTTCATAACTTAGCAGTGCACAGATAAGGAACTAAAATTAAGAATTTGTTTTACATTTGCACAGGAAGCTGCGATGTGGCTTCGCCGAGTGGTCTTTGCTTACATACATCACATTCTCACCTCTTACCTTATCATTGTTCAGTCCATTATTTCCATAATTTATCTGTTATTTTTTAAAAACGTTTCTCGGCTCGCTCGGCGGGAAGCTTCGGCGCTAGAGTTTCGCCGGCGGGCGCGATGTCCTGGGGCGAAATGCAAATTGCGGTTTGCAACCTCAGGCGTTCGATTGTAATCATCATCTGTTCCGAGTTAAATTTTCGCTAGGTATTGATTTTTTTGTTTTATTTTTTGCGCGCTAAATAAAGCTTGGCTGCCGCGCCGGGCAGCAAGAGTCGTAGCATAGCGGTTAGAGTCCACAGTGGACGCGTCCTAATTTTTTGATGTTACCATGAAACAATCGGAGTTTTTTTACTACTTTTATTTTTGTCTTTTCAAGAGAAGCCGATATAAGAAAGGCTATTAGCACACAAACAAGATATGAACATTCTCAATTAAAGTAACCTAATGTAATCCTGATGTAATTAAAAAGTTATACTGAATGTGTCTTCCAACATTACACTCGTAAACAAAAACATAAACATAAACTGTTACGCGTCTACTCCTACACCCTTTGTTTTGTGTAGAAAATATACAATAAAAACGCTTTCTGCACGTAGGAGCGCAAATATAAAATTTCTTCTTCTTTCCTTCTTTCCCTCACTATGATTAAGCAAGAAACGAATCTTGTGCGGTCCAGAGTCCAAAACATGTGCTTGGGCTGGCGCCGCAAGGAATAAATTGTTAAAATCGAAGTTTTGTCTGGTCCGACGACGACGACGACCAAGGAAAACAATTGCGGACTATGACTGGGCTTACCACAGGTAATCTAGTAGTTATCCCCAAAACAGCACACGATTAACTTATTTTCTAACTTTTAAAGAAAAGTGCTGTCAAATATGAACTACCCAGAAACCTACTAAGAAAGAACTACCAGACACCATTTTCGAATATGACTATTCATAGTTACGAAATCACATTTTTACAGCTATTAGTCGAAACAGGCGCGAGAATAAATACTTGGCAGACAAGAAATACTTCAGCGGATTGTCTTTCAAACGGGAAAAAGATCAAATTACTCTTGAAATGCAAACAAAACAAGAACTAAGTTCCATTGAATCAAGCAGGGACTGCACTTCCAAGGGAAACCTTTTCACGTTTAAAAACGTGACGAAATTTGCCAAACACAGCTCTATCCTATTCTGTATTTTTTTATCCACAACAAAGTACCCATAGCCTTAAAAAGCTGTTTATAAGCAATAATTGATATTAAAGTAAGGAAGAGACAAGTGCTATTAACAAAAATGTAGTACAAAGTTACGAACACTTAGCACAGAACAGAGAGATTCACTTCAAGTAAACGATATGAAATGAAACAATTGTACTAAATTCGTCATCTACAGAAAAAATGATCCTATATAACCTTTATTTTATGCACTGTGCTAATGATACTCTTTTGTAATTACATTTTGTCTAGTAATTGTAAAAGATTGTGCATAAATATCAAACAAGAGCACAGTAAAAACTCGACTATGAAATTTATTTTCAAAATTTAAGTTTATTGTGATTAAAGAATGCCGAAATATAATCTCATTGTCCACTATAATATTTATTTTAAGTAAAATTATTCAGGTGATTATATACACTTTCAGCTGTTCTGATTGGTGGAGGAAGACGTAATATGCTGGCTATAATCACCTCGCACGCAGATGTTTTTCTTTTGATAATACTAGAGCTCCACAAACCTTGCAAGGTTTTTACACTGAACAATCACAAGAACGATTTCAAACTTGTTTCCTTGCTAAGAATAGAACAGAAGTAAAACATACAATTATGAGACAATTTTTCACGCGAGGTGGGTAAACATGCACTTCCTTGTCTGCGAATTATGTCGTGTTTTACTCGGCAAACGCAGAACCGAATGACGATTTAAGTCAACACGCATTTGCTATAAATTGAATACTCATACACTGTATTCACAACTTTTTTGATATTCCGTCATAATAGAGGGGCTTTTATTGATGTTTGAAATCACTGTTGTGATTTGTGTTTGAGAAATTTTTGAACCAGTTCTATTACTAAAATTAAATGTATGATCTTCATTTGTAATTTCTAATGTTCATGTCTATACTCTATGCAAAATTCTAAGAAGTAACATATTTCTTAAGCAATTTATGGGACAAGTGAAATTTCCTTCGGACAAGTGGAACTCAAATCTCACGTGGGAAAAAGGAAAATTTGATTGCCCTGATTATACTTTAAATTCAGTGGTCTCTTGTAGATTTTGTATGAAGTCCTTTTCGACACCATAGTTTCCTCGTCAATCTAGGTGAAATGTCGAAAACTCTGCATCTTCTACTATTAATTTTTCGTTGACAAACTTTTGGACACGACTTCAATTCTTCGTGGTAAAACTGAACTACATTTACTTACATGGCAATGAATTCTGATCACTTCGGTACATTTTTTGCTGTATAATTGCGAACCATTTGCGCGTTGCAATTGTTTCACTGGGATTCTACTCGGTTCTCTATCAGGTGTAGGTCTTAGCAATCTGATTCATTCGTCAGATTCCATCAAGCAGTCGTGACATTGTCCCATGCAATCCTGATCAGGGCATAAAAAATTCAAATGCTACTGATGGCGTAACATGTTATCGGGATGTACTGTCCAAAACGTCCAAATAGACTTGTTTTCTCCGAAATCAGGACGAGAGATATTTTTGAAGTTGTCTGGAGACACCTTTTACTATACCAGTTATTTTTTCCGGTCCCTACTTGAAGTCTTTTAAGAAAGTATTGCCTAAGATACCGCAAATAAGATTGCTTTGTAATTTCTCTAAGAACTGAAATGATTGTTATTTTAATGGCAAACTTTCCAATAAACTTGAGTTTGCGACAGTTAACGTTCAAATTCAAATTGCACGCTTTGTGCTTACATGGCAGATGACGTGTAATTTACATGTAAGGAGAATTCGGATGTTGGATGTTTTCTTTTTTCCTATTTGCATATTTGGTTGTTTGTTATTTCATAAAAGCAATAAAACACCTTTCCCGTGCGTTGCAATTTTTCATTGCAGTCGGGGGGAATATTAATCTAATAAATAAAATAATTGAAAGTCACTCGATGAGGACGGCTTGTGACTGTCAAGTTTTTTTATAAAAATCTCCCAGCAATCCTCCCCCCCCCCCCTTCGTGCAATAAAAAATTACAGTGCATTGGAAAGGCGTTTTGTTGCTTGATTATTAAAGAAAAAGGTTTGCTGTCAGTTACGAACGGCTCTCAAGTCAACACCTCACAATAAGAAATTTTCACTCGATAATTAACTAGATTTTAAGTAAAGCCGATAAAACACCGAAACCTTACCTAAACAACCAGCTCGGGGAAACCTCAAAAGCTAAGGGAAAACTCAAAAGCAGCTTCGTCGCGTTCTAGCACAGAATCCACAATTCATTCAAGCGATCTATCATACAGTAGATATAAGGAAAGCTTCATGCTGTCAACTAGCTCCAGTGGCTTGAATCCGGGAGCACTCTCCCCTGAATTACTCATTTACGTTATAGTAAGTATTCTGACAGCTGAGTCTGCGAATTTGGCAGAAATATTTATTTTGCTGGCACGGAGCAGAAGACTGGTGAAGAGTTAGAGGAACTGTGGGTGGTCTTTATGGGTATTTAAAGGGGTTCTAATAAACATTATTTATTCTAGGTTTATTATCGCTATCGACGAACTCTGCTTCATCCATCGTTAGTTTTGAAACCTCAGCCTCCAGAGTTAGCGGCACTGCAGGTGATTTTTCTCACGAGTTGGTGATGTCGTTCCCTTTTACCACAATGGGGTTTGGGTTTTCGTATCTGGCGGTGCCGTTACATAAGCGTAATTTTATCATGTTTATATATGTATTTGTAAAGTATGGAAGATTACGTTTGTAAATAGTTAGTTTTTAATTGTGTAATAATGTGTACCGTGTAATTAAGAGTACTGTGTGCAAAAGGCTAATTTGCCAAGGCAAAATAAAACAGTACTGTGGTCCTTGCTGTTCCTACAGTCCCCTGTATCAATACAGTTGTATTGTGTCTGAGTGTGCAGTGAAAGGAAAATCAATGTAAATGTAACAATGGTTTTTGACTTTCCACTTGAACTGGCCGTTTACGGCATCTTTTTAGCTACAATTTTGCCAGTTGCTTTTGAAAACAAACCGTTAAAAATTTGTTGACTTTGCCTTTTTCAATTGATCATGTGATCTGCGCGCGCTGCTAGCCGCTGGGCAATGACACTTAGAAATTTGAATTAACAAAAACACAAAACGCAACCACGTTTGGCTATTTTTTCTCTATAACTACCTGAGTAATTTTACTAAAACAATTATTCGCCTCTGGATGATGAATAATCCCCTCGAATTCGTCTTCGTCTTGTTCATAATAATTGTTAAATATATATACCACAGACATTAATTTTATCATCTTTTCCTTAGAGTTTTGACAATCATATACTAAATGTGATGATATTGTTTTACAGATTTGGAAAAACCAATCTAAGCTTGGCAAATGCAATTTAATTTATTTTTAGTTTCTAAAGGAAACAAAAGGATATTTGTGAAAAAAATTTCGAGCAACAAGTTTCTGCTACAAAAAAACCCTACGTGCACAAGCATCAAGTAAACAAAATCCTGCAAACTAAAGTTTTCCCATCCCCCCATCACTATTTTAATTACCAGTCAATAAGTAACAAGTTATAGGAATACTTACTTTGCTCAATTATAGAGGAATTGGTGCACTCAACGTTAGCCACGAACGCGGGCCACGAGCCTAGACTTAGATTAGCAATACTTGAGCCCAAACATTGGGAAAATGAGCTCTCGTTTCCAACGCAATCAATTTTGGTATCCCAAACTCTCGATTTTGACTGATAATCTTTTATTTCTGCATATACGCTCACGGCTCTCTTGTAGTTAAGTTGTCTGCATATTACATTTCCGTCCCTGATGTCGAAGCCATTGTTGTACCTTGAAGAAACGGTTCCCCATATCCCTGCATACCTGATCTCCACTCTCCCTTTGTCCGTCCTTCCGTGCTTACTTTTTAAGCAAATCTGAAAGTCTGGAAAAAACACGTAAGAGAGTTTCAATGCAACTTTCAAGACGCAGCCGTAATTAGAGCAAGACAAAACGTTAACGATTGACCAGAAAATCATTTGAACAAAACATCAACTTTAATATTTTTTTCTAAAGTACTTTCCTCCTTTCACCCTTTTTTAAGAAAAAAACAGGAACATTCATTTGTTGCGCTACAGCTTTATATTAAATGCGGTATTACAGCATTATTGAATCGCAGTGCTATAAACTTAATAGTGTGGACATTACTTTTGGGAAATGTAGACATTGCACTATCGATGAACTATTTAATCTAGTATATATCTTTAAACAAATTTTCTAAGGTTGCCTAACAGAGTCAGATCTATAATATCTTTATAGACAGCATTTTAAAAGATGTCAAGCAGCAGAAATTCTGCTTTTTTTGTCCGAAGCAATTGTTTCACTTCATAAAGAGACTTAAAAATGTTAGTGAAGGATAATCCTTTCTTATTTTACATAAGATAGTACCTACTTGAAAACTTGGTGCACTTTTAGTCATCAATTTCTCAAATTGGCAAATAACAAAGCTATTAAGAGCAACGTTTTTTCATGAACACCAAACGAGACAGAGTTTTTTTCGTGAGAAGGAAGGCGAGTCAGTTTTGAATCTAAACCAACCTTTTGAAACTCGTTAACTAACTCAGAGGTGCATGCACTTTTCAGCAAACACAGCCGCTGTGTCCCGTTTTAAACCTTTTTGTATTCTAACAGCATGCACTACTTTTTTTCTCAAGACGTGTAAAACTTTCCTACGTCTGCGATACCAGAGTCCAAGAAAAAATTTCTCCAAAAACATTCCCAATCTCGCCATTGAACAAGAACCTCTAAAACCAGGTGGCTATGATTTTCTGTTGCAATCTTTACTCTTTTTTATTCAATAAAATATTCCTATTCTGTAAATTTTGAACGATTAAGTATTTGTTCGTGTAAATCGTCCAGGAGCCTTTAATGCTACGAATTGTAGTTATCTGTCTTTTAGTTAAACAGTTTTGTTTCGGCTAACGGTTGCAACAAAGTAGTAAAACATGCATCTCAAAATCGTTACAGTAGAGTTTATACCTACCAAAGTGGGATTTTTCTGTAGGCTTGCATATGACTCCGAGGGTAAAAGAACACTTCTTCTCTACTTTCTGGGTGTGGGGGCATTGCATCAATTTCAATTCGTTTCCTCGGCACGCAAAATCAGATACCCAGACGTATGTTTGAGATGTTCCGAAGGTAGTGGTTGCAAGAATATCCGAGTACCCTAATTGACGGCAAACCACTCTCAAAATTTGTCGCGTCCAGTGCTTGCTGTTACAGACGCCCCTCCAGGAACCATTGTAGAAGACTTCAACATTTCCTGCATGTGGGACTGGTCCATTGACTAAACGGGTACCTTGGTCTATCAAAATGTAATGTGATCGTTGATCTTTCAAAAAAGCACCCATTAGTTGATAAGAAAGGATGAAGACAAATGTAATAATTGATATATTTCTATTAAAACACAAGGAAACTTTGGAGTTGTAAATAATTCAACTTGGTAAACAAGTCAGTAAGCCAGTTAGGACTGCAAATCTTACAACAACTGCATAAAATTCTTCAATTTACAGTTTATACAGTATTCACTATTAAATGAAAGTATGAAGTTAATAGTTGATAGTTAAGGCCGCTACACACGATTCGATTTTTTGTCGCGAAGCTCCCGCTTTTTTGTCGTTGGCTGACATTGCAACGGAGCGTGATTTCTTACCGGCACACTACTTTCACTGTCTTTCTGCCTGTCAACTTGTGAAAATAAAAAAAATCATGATTCATAATTTCAGCCAACGCTTTTGCTTTCTTGTTTCTATTACTGTAGTCATTTGAGGTAATATAGTAGAGACATGGCCATGCTTGTCACGCTTCAAGATTTTCTTTTTCTAAAGTCCTTAAAGCACTTTTATTATTTCAAATATCTTCTGAAACTGCAGCTAATACAACTGTTTTTGTCATCTTTAATCTTCCCACTTGGTGTATTCAGCGCCTTGATTGGTCAAATCAAGCTCTGCTCCTGACATTTTGTCTGAATCCGCCACATATGTACCGATTTTTAATCGGTCGACTTTTTAAAATCAAACATGCACAATCTCTGTTCCCGACTAAAGTTCTTGTTTGAAACTTGTCGGGAACTCGTCGGCGTCAAAAACAGGGGGGTTCGCGACAAAAAATCGGCTCGTGTGTAGCGGCCTTAAAGTTGTCAAACAAACCAAAGTTCCACTTGACTTCAACAATCAACCAATTTTAGATAAAGAATCTCCTCAATACAAAGTAATTTAAAGTTGTGGAAATGACTAACACCAAAACAGAAAAATGTTTGTTATTGTAATGTTCATCTCTGCTGAAAGAGTTTTGGCAAGTTTTAAATCTTTGTCATAATATACGATGAATTAATACTATAAGGATTCGAAGATAAATAAACTTTAAATGTGTTCGCGTGATTTATTATACCTCGGCTACTTTTTTAATACGTGCGGTTTTCTAAAATATAGTATGAAACAAATATCTTTTCAAAAATGGCATATACTGTGTTGGGTATACTTTGGACAAGGTTTCTATTTGAATTCGCGCCAAATGACTAGCAAAATTATTCAAGGTCGGCCGGCTATGCGATAAAAAATTAAAATGATGACCCTCCCCCAAAATAGGAAAAAAAAATTATAAAACTCCCAAAATTTTCTCAAAAAAAATTATGACCCTCCCTACATAAATAGTAAGCCTTCCCCCTCTAAATAATTTCTGACCTGTCCCTAAACTCTTCGATCTTCGAACATTGATAAACTTACTTTTACCCAATCGAGCTTGCACGGGACGTCCCAAAAGTTAACAGTTTTGTTGTCTTTTGTGACAAAAAGTCCAAAAACTACTTAAACATTTCTAAAAAACTGGAATAAGGTTTTAGCAAAACTTCTTCTTCGCTTGAAAAAGACCCACTATCTCGTCAACTTTTTTGACAGTCACATTGCGTATTGATTGACAGCATCACAAGCAGAACTTCCCCGGTATAAATTCTTGCAATTTAAAACTTTTTTAGAAAATGTAATGATACCAGTATTTCTGTAAGTATAGTTTTGCCGACATACTTGACTCATTCGCTGAAGTGAACTGTTGACACTCAACCGCAACGTCATTTCTATTGCCTGAACGATTCGAATCGTTCGCAGTGTGGGAACATTTCTCGAGTGAAATCTCATTGCCAGAACAGTTTACAAACTGCATCCAAACTGGACCTTTTCCATTCTCAGATTTGGTGTATACCGCAAGTGCCTCTGCAAATCCTAGCTCTTTGCACACCACGTGAGCTTCATCAATGTAAAAATGAGAGGCACTCACTGTTCCCCAGATTCCATAGTAACTTACTTCCACACGACCGGTGTTGTTCTTAATATTTCCCCCTAGTCGAATTCTAAATTCTGCAACATGTAAGTTAGAAAACAGGTATTATACATGAGTCAAATATTTTTATGATGACTTGTCAAACCAAATAGTTCCTATCCGTTTGAATTTTCCTTTGTTTACCGTTTTCATTCTAAATACAAACATCAAACTACCTTATCCTCCTTTTAAATCATCTGTCTTTCTGCCAGCCTGTCTGTCTGTCTGTCTGTCTGTCTGTCTGTCTGTCTGCCTGTCTGTTAACGACATACTAAAAAGTTTTCTGAAAATCGAGGTTGGTCGTTTGTTAATCACAACAACGTCCAACACAGTAGTCATTTTAATCGTAGTGGCTTACACCTGTCGCGAGAAGGTAATTCTCTTTTTGCTTCAAGTTTAATCAAGCACTTTACTTCTAAAAATAATTGAAGTGAGATTGATTCTGCTTCTTCTGCCTTTAACACAAGTAAATCATATGAAAAAAACCCAACTTATCCTCAATTCTTCTTACAAGAGGCTTTAAAATTGCATCTCTAAACATTGTTAGTCTCCCAGCCCATATTGACGAGTTGAGGTTGCTAATGGAAGACCAAAATCTAGATGTTTTGGCAATTAACGAAACCAGGCTAAGCGAATCAGTCAGTGATATGTGTGTTCTTATTCTTTGATTCGACATAGTCAGAAGAGACAGCAATCGAAACGGCGGCGGTGTTTGTGTTTATATTCACACCAAAATCAATTTTAAGACGCGAACTACTATCATACACAAGTGACATCTACGAGGCGGTTGTGGTTGACAAAATTAAACCAAATTCGAAGCCTTTCCTATATTGTTGCAGATTATAGATCCCCGGGTACCGATGACAATTTCCTTTGCTATCTTGAAAGTGTTGTGAAAACACTTGACTTTAAAAACAAAGAGATAATAATTATTGGTGACCTCAATTGTTATTACTAACAGAGCTGAAACGAATAAAAGTTTATGAACTCTCTCAAATTATAGATCAGTCAACAAGAGTAACAACTACTTCAACTTCATCCATTGATTTAATCTTTATGATCCAGAAATCAAGAGTTGTGACCCACGGGGTTGTCGGTTGTGGATTTAGCGACCATTCCCTAATGTTTGTTACCCAAAAAGTCGCAGTTCCGAGTAACAATAGCCACAAATGTTACGGTTAGTACTAAATCATTTAAGAATTTCTATTAGGATTTAGAGTCATCGGGGAAATATTGAATGTTTAGAAGAGCTAAATCATGGTCTAAATCAAATTCGTGACTGGTTACTACCCAACCAGCTCGGTTTAAATGTTCTGAAAACTGAATATATGTATTTACTCGCGGCCGTCAGGCAAGCGAGTTGTAAATCCGGCTCCGTTTATTTTTTGTGTTACTTTTTTGAAGTCACGTGATCTAGACTGGGGAAGCGAAGGTTACTTAGAAGCGACTTTGGTTTACATTTATATATTATTTATTTGGACTGTTTACCGACGTCGTTGCCCTCGCTCTTTACAGCAGACGTACCCCTACGTTCCACTCATTACACATAGCAGGGCCACAATCTTAAATCATTGCACAAATTTAATAATGGATTTTGTTTTGGAAAGGACCTGGTTGTTTTCCCAAAGGCAAAGGTTGATCGAGACATACGAACAGCCTATGATTCAAGGTGAAATCAAAGTTGCATCCAAAGGGATTTTGATTTAAATCAAATATTCAAACAGAGTTGAACTGAATTAAACATTTAATTGGCCATGAAGCTTGAAGTTGAGCAGTTAAAGAAACTGAGTGAAAGCCACTTTGAATTATAGTTCTGACTGGAGGTAAGTTTTAAATTACATACTTTAAGCGTCTGATTGTTTTAAAGCAGGACTTTGGATGTATACTTAGAACATTGAAGAAAGTAATGAGTTCTGTTACTTCTTTGTTCTTGGGTGGTCAACTCTCGTTCACGCCTTAATATAAAATATTATCCGGCTGTTGCATGTCGCATCTGTCGAAAAGAGTACGTTGCTGTGAACCATGCAAGCTGAATCACGGTTCGTCTTCTATTGCAAAAAGTATTTCGAATTCATCATCATCTATAGCCACACTCGTCTTGTCGCTTTGAACGATCAAACAAATAAAAAAAGCAGCAACTTCAATCGCATCACAAAACGGGTTTGGTTTCAAAAAAAGCGAACGAAGAGCTAAAAATATGTCAGCTATAAACAATATAAACACTTGTGCAAAAGAGAGAGTAAATACTATGAATTGCTGTTTTCAGGAGACGTTAAAAACAATCATGTACCGACTGTTTTAAATCCTACGAAAACATTCGCTGCTCAAGTACGTCAAAGAAACGCAGAAGTGTTTGGGTGTGTTGTCTGAGCTTTTATTTACTATTTTTTTAGGCAATCAATTTCTTCTAGTTGATTATTAAACCTAGCCCAAATCATGAATATTGGTAGTGACTCGTATTCAACATTATCAAAATCAGTTAGAGAAACATTTTTGTTAAATATTGACATAAAACCAGCTGCCATTGTAATAAAACGCTTGAATTAATTTAAAATTATGAACTGAGTCCCACTGATATTGTTTTTGGAGATTTCAACATGATTTATTATATCGAAGTGAACTTAAAGGGTTGAAAAAGTTAATGGAAGGTTTCAAGTTAACACAAGTAGTTCAAAGTGCAAAACTCATTTCTTCTTGAAGTTTACTAACCATCATCATCATCATCATCATCTGTATGTGATGCTGTATGTACCCAGGTCTTCATCCTATATAATTATTAAATATATACATGGGATGAAAAATATTCCTGAAACGCAGCACCTGAATGCCATTTTGGATGGGCCCAATTAAAAGTACTCATATAAACTTGGAGAAAAAATTAAAGAAAAACAAAACACGCTTGGTCATTGAACCATGATATTGATTATAATAATTCAACAGTTATAGACTTGTAAAAGATCCTTGCGCGTGAGAAAGTCTCTTGAGTCTTGGTATATGTCTGTTACAAAAAATGCTGACCACAATTCTAAACCACTTCCCAAACAGTATTGCATTCTTTTTAAAAATAGCCCGACCGTTATTTCTTTTAACATCCTAATTTTATCTACATTCTATCTCGCCTTAATTTTTTGGATATATATTATAACCGTTTTTATTTCTCTTCATCTGAAGGAAGTAAAAGCTTAGTTTTACAGTTATAAATTTTGAACTAGGGAACATTTAAAATTTTTTAATTTTAAGTGGATAACTCTTGGCTGCGCTTCCATTTATTAAAACTTTATTGTTGTCTTTAATCATTTCAAAACAGTTAAGTAAAGACATCTAAATGGAAGGGTATTGCACACTGCAAGTCTGTCCACCAGACTGGGCTTTTTTGGATTTCTCTCCCCCCCTAACTCCGTATCTATATTACTACTTTCATGAAACTCAGGGGTTAGGACATAAGTAACTACTTCGACTAACGTAGTAGAAAACTAAGTAGAAAAATTACATTGATGATGTAATATTTTTCAAGTGACGTCATTATTACTGTCACTGGTAAAAATTTCATCGTAACTAAATGTGAATTACAGAACAGTAGGGGAAAAACTAAAACCTACAACAAAATTGAACTAAAAACAACTAAAGAAGCAAAGTGGAAAAAACTTTCAATCTAAAACCTGTTGCCATGGCAACTTACAAAAACTACAAAATATAATGCACTGCCAAATAAATTTTAGGAAAAGTCCTAAATTTTGGTGGCCTTTTTTTGTTCCATGAACATTAAATACAGCTAAACCTGGTAACTTGAATTGCCAAGGGAAATTGAAAAAACTTTAAATTGTCGAGGTTTCGAGTTATTGGGGTAAAAATTGCAGTAAACATATGATGCAAATCCAAGGGGGAGGTCATTATTGCTTCGAGTTAGAGGATAATTCGAATTATTGAGGGTTTGAGTTATCGAGGTTCAACTGTAAGTCTATCGCAAATCGATAGAAAATTTAATTGTGACATCCTGATTCCCCAACCATCGCAATAGTTCTCTACGGAAAGAGAAAAAGGAGAAAATCCTAAACAACCCATTCTAAGACTTCATTTGGCAATATCAAGCACGAGAGCAATATATATTCATGGCTCTCTCTTACATATGCATAAATAGTTAACTTTTTAAGAAAAGTCAAGTGCACTAATTTTAAGTTATCTCACGATGATTAGATAAGCCGCGAGTAAAGGCTACCTGTAGCCTCTTGTTAGCATTTGATTTTAACTGATTTAGCCAACCTTGACATAGGTGAGGCTTTAACCTATAGACTTATTTCTCTATGTATAAGAGAATGATCAGCTTTATTGATAAATATAACATTCTGTAGAATAAGCAATTTGGTTTCCGCGAGCAACATTCTACTAAGCATGCTACTCTTCTTATTGCTGTCAAAATTCACAGAGCAGTAGATACTCTTGTGGAGTCTTCTTAGACTTTTCCAAAGCATTTGATACAGTTGATCATTATAAGCTTATTTAAAAACTTTCACGCTATGGAATTCGCGGTATTGCAAAAGATTGGTTTACTTTCTATTTATCAAACAGAAGACAGTTTGTGTCAGTTGGCAATGCAAAGTCATATGCACTTTTTTTCACTCATGGAGTTCCCAAAGGGTCAGTCTTAGGCCCGCTATTATTCCTACTGTATATCAATGATTTTCATAAATGTAGCAATATATTTTATTTTTATATTTTTGCTGATGACACAAATTTGTTCTAGTTCAAATAGTAATTTACGAGAGTTAGAATCACTATTCAATGAAAACCTCTGCCATGTGTCGAATCGGCTAGTTATAAATATGCTCTCACTTAATGTTAACATATCTAATTTTATTCTATTTCACCCTCCTCAAAAAGCTACTAACTATGCAGTTAGACTGCATATTGGTGATAATATCTTAAGAAAGAAAAGTACATCAAATATCTAGGCACTTATATTGATTCTCATCTGAACTGGAAATATCAGGTTCTTCATATTGCAAAAAAAATGAAACGTTGTGTGGGTATTATCTCAAAAGTCAGACATTATGAAAACATATCAGTTCTTTTAATGTTGTATTATTCGTTAATATACCTTTCTTAACTTATTCAACTGTGACATATATGGGGAAATACCTACTCAACTACCCTTTGACCATTCATTAATCTCTAGAAGAAAGAGGTTAAAATAATGACTTCTTCAGATTTTAGGGCTCACTCTAGCCCTCTATTCTATAGGCTGAGACTCCTCAAACTTGAAGACCTAATTTTTCTTAACAATGCATTTTTTTGTATGATTTTTATGAATATAAAGTACCATCAGTCCTTAAAGACTTTTTTATGTCTGTAAACAGAATACATCAATAGAATACAAGACTTGCTAGTAAAAACTCATATTACCTGCAAAAATTAGAACCAATTACGGGAAATTTAATACCCGATTTGTGGGGGCCAAGATCTGGAATTCAATACAAGAAAATTTCAAATCTGAGTCTCGACACCGCTTCCAAATGCTGGTAATCAGTTCTCTGTTAGAGAATCGTCATGCAAAAACTAAAAATTGAACAATTGCCTCTTTTTTTACATTTTCATCTTCGTTTTTCTTGCATAATTTTTCATGTCTCCCATGTATTATTGTGCCAACTTGTTCGTCTGTTTTTCTGTTTGATTGTTCTGCTAACTATGTCCTGTACTTCATAGTCAAAAAAAAGTTTTCTGCCTTGGACCTGATATTTCCAAGAAACTTACGTCTTGCCTAGCCGTTTAGCTAGATTAGCCTTTGCTATTTCTAAATAGCTGGTGCCCATCCAATAACAGTTTGTTGTCATCCTGATATAAGACATTTATTTGTAACAATTGTAATATAAGGAATACCGAATAAACTGTTGTTGTTGTTGTAACCGGAGTTCATTCAAACAAATCCCTTGGGGTTCTTATCGACCAACGCTTAATATCGGAAGAACAAATCGACAGCCTTTGTAAGCGCATCTCCTGTGCGTTAGGTACTTTTAAAAACTGGCTCGCCGATGTATTTCTCAAAACACTCTAATAATAATTTGCAACCCACTCATTAAACCCCTTTCCGACTACTGCGATGTAGTATGGGGTAATTTAAATAGAACATTAGCTGCAAGACTCCAAAAACTACAAAAGCGAGCGGCTAGAATCATAACCTGTAAGGGTTAATAATATGATGAGAATTTTGTTGCTCGATGTTAGAAAGCAGTTTTAAGTTGGGATGACTTGGAGACTTATAGGCGTAAACAAACAGCCATTTTTATGTACAAAATTGTAAACAAAAAAGCTCCAATTTATACCTTATCGATCTATTCATAGCAACAATGAATTTGAACTGAGAGTGAAAGAAATCTACCAAGTTTCAATACCCGATTCTCCAAAAGTAAAGTTTTTTCTTTTACTAGGGAAAAACTATGGAACTCTAACCTTCATAAAATCAGAACCCCCGCCTACTCTCTCTGCTTTTAAAACGAAAATAAAGAATCTCGCTGTCATCTAGTTTTTATTTAAATTTATATTGTATATTTAAAAAAACTATCTTGTAACATATTATTTGTATATTTATAATATTTTAATGAAGCAGGGCTTTTCTGTAAAGCAGTAGTTAGTACTGATTGTAAATTTACCGTGGTTAAATAAAAATCATTCATTCATTGATTCTGCCTGTCTGTCTTTCCGTCTATCTGCCCGTTTTACTCTTAGAAGAAATATAATAAATTAAGAACAAGTAATCACAACTTCGCAATCGAATCAGATAGATAATCTATAACAGTGGTTGATGCTAGCTCTTTGTTTACTTTGCCATCTGAAGCTTAAGCAATACCTGTAAACATTTAAGATAATCCCAATAAAGCAATTTAAAGCTAAACTAAACTATATAGGTGTGTATATATACTCTGTGATGGACTGTCTCTGTCTGTCTCTCTGTCTCTCTCTCACTCCCCCCCCTCCATCTCCTCTCTCTCTCTCTCTCTCTCTCTCTCTCTCTCTCTCTCTCTCTCTCTCTCTCTCTCTCTCTCTCTCTCTCTC
>JAOBRD020378095.1:9396-37001 GCA_027575215.2 Hydrozoanthus sils
GGTTACCCTGACCAGTGTATTCCGTGGTCACAAAAAAAGTACAAACTTCACCTAACAAACCACAAGATAAAAAAAAAGAAAACCACGGTTACCCTGACCAGTGTATTCCGTGGTCACAAAAAAAGTACAAACTTCACCTAACAAACCACAAGATAAAAAAAAAAGAAAACCACGGTTACCCTGACCAGTGTATTCCGTGGTCACAAAAGCAGCCATCGCTCGCCAGCTAGCAAACCCATCCACAAATCAACTTCAACACTAGCTATAAAACTCGTACGCAAACCTACTCGGCCTGTCACAAATAGTGTTACTGTTCTTTCTTTTATCGTCGCTACAATTATTATCATTATCATTACTACAATTAACAAAACTATTATTGTCTCGAACAATAATTTAACTTCTCTCCAAAACATTCTTGCGCAGGGGAGGATTTTATTAACTGCTTTGCTAATCATTAACAAAGAACAGGTTTTCACGACTAGCGAGCTGTGTACTTACGTTCTATGCGGGAATCTTTCCAGTACTGAGCAAGGTGTTCACCAAGAGCTCTCGTTAGATGTTTATACTCCTGGTGCAATAAAAGAAACTATCAGAGAATATCCGTAGGGAGAGGGAAAGAAAACAGCAAATGCCTTATCGGGACTGTCGGAAACAGGGGGGAGAGGGGGGGCTGTAACCCAATCCCCCAATAATCTTCTTGTCAATCGCAGTTTCCATGTTAGGTTAGTTTTGAGTTACTAAGCACTGACTGCGCTTCTACGCCAGCTATGCTCGCAGCACCCCCCAATCCCATGTAAACTTCGCTCCCACGGGCCTGCTTCTTACTCTGACGCAAGGCTTCACAGTACAACAAATCGTGCCAAACACAAAATCTACAATGAGGTCATAAAAATGTAAAACAATTTAAGTATTTTGTTTATTTGTATTTAAAAAAAGATAGAAAACAATTTCCAGTTTTTAAACCACAACGTTTTGGTGTCTTCATGACGCCATTATCAAATGAAAACTAATTTAGTTAGTGAAGTATCTTAAATCAGTTGAATTTGCACCAAGTTGGGTTTAACTTAAAGTATGGCTTAGAGATGCTTTTTAAATTCAATTGGACTTCACGAGTCGAAACTTGGCACGAAAAACTAAATCGTGTAATAACAATCTTGGTTTGTTTATCGTTATTGAGATACACAGATGTGGTCTACTTGGCTGTTTATTGTTATTGAGATACACAGATGTGGTCTACTTGGCTGTTTATTGTTATTGAGATACACAGATATGGTCTACTTGGCTGTTTATTGTTAAGATTTAACAACTATTCCCAGAAGGGGAGGTGAATAGCGGTGGATATATATCGAGACGCGAAGCGTCGAGGTATATATCTAGAACTAGACACCGACCCTGAGGGGGATAGTTGTTTTAGTATTTACCAGAAGATAGGGATAAAATGCACTTCATTTTTCAAAGAAAGGAAAAAAATTAAGTTTTTTATATTTATAGCACGCGCGCTTCGTGTACATTCGAGTTTCGTTTACATTCTTCAGGGTTTTTAATTCAGAACATAAATGTCGTGGATTTTAAGCACATTTTGAAAGAAAAAATTTGTCCTAACCATTAAAACCGAAAGCCAAATCTCTTCGTGTTTTCTGGAATGATTCTTCGTTTAAAGTAATCATTTCATCGTCTATAACTAGCGGGTAACGTGACGCCATTTTGACTACCGACTCAAAATCAACTAATGGTCATGGATATTGGCGAGATACGGGAGCCAATCAGAGCGCGCGAAAATGGATATTGGTCGCTTTGGTAAATACTAAACACAAATACGGTCTACTTGGCTGTTTATCGTTGTTGAGATACACAGATATGGTCTGCTTGGCTGTTTATCGTTGTTAAGATACACAGATATGGTCTACTTGTCTGTTTATTGTTGAGATACACAGATATGGTCTACTTGTCTGTTTATTGTTGAGATACACAGATATGGTGTACTTGGCTGTTTATCGTTTTTGAGATACACAGATATGGTCTACTTGGCTGTTTATCGTTGTTGAGATACACAGATATGGTCTACATGGCTGTTTATCGTTGTTCAGATACACAGATATTATGTACTTGGCTATTAACGTAGGTTAACTGACCTTTCCGTCGGCAAAGTCCTGCTTGTTGTGTGTGGGTTCTAACACCAAATATGGTACATCAACTACACCTGACGGACATAAAACAACTGTTACCAAATATGGTACATCAACTGCAACTGACGTACATAAGTAGACTGTTACCAAATATGGTACATCAACTGCAACTGACGTACATAAGTAGACTGTTACCAAATATGGTACATCAACTACAGCTGACGTACATAAGAAGACTGTTACCAAATACTGTACGTAAACAACACCTGACGTACACAAAACGACAGTCATTCTCAGCGGGGACGAATGCAAAACAAATTAAAGTTTCCCGTGTTTGGAAAATATATACTAATTGATACGTTTACTTTAAACTTTTCAATACCTTACTTTCTTTTTGGAACAAAATTTTGTAACAAAACCCATTTACTGACAGAAAACAACCTCAGTACTGATGTAAACTACAACTAACACACTGGATTTAAGCAAGGGCTTGGATTGAAAGATTACTATTAAATTAAACGTTTCCAAAAGCTTTGGGCCACGAAGAGTAAAATTTTATGTTTCAAAAGGTCAATTTTTGGGAACAATCGTAAGTTATTACGTTACAACATAGTACAAAGAGTCTCGACTTACCAACAACTCCATAGCCATTTCTGCGAGGGAAGAAAAGCAAGTATTAGTTCTTGAGACCAACCGTTACGAAATAGATAACTTCTCACTTTCTCTTTACTTACACTCCTCCTTCCTGCTGTGGCCCAACCTTCTCGTACATTCTGATCAATCTAAAAAAATTTTAGAAAATTTTGAAGGTGTTAGAAAAAGGCATAAAGACGATAAGTCAAAACAAACCAATTCAAAGTATAAAAATTTAAATTTATGCATTAGAAAAGCTACATCGAATCAATCTAAATACGGTTTAGAGTAAGGACAGCACAAACAACATTATTTAAACTTCAACCCTCGCTGCCCAAGCAAGTTTTATCACTATCTAGCTTTCCTTGCACAAGTAAGGTAACTCATTTTTTTTAACGAGAAAAGGAAAACTATTTATTTTTTCGTCGAGTTACGATAGGAGATGGTATAACTGACATTAAAATTACCCCCCCTCCCCCAGCAGTAAGTTATTATAGCAATAACGTTAATCTGTTCAAACCCAGCTAGTTAATCAACGTATACCTTCTCCTAACATAACACAAGCAAATAAGTCAATGAGAAAATTGGAAGATGAAAAGTGCTTTGATTACATGAAAGGTATGGATCTCAGTTAAGAGAATTTACCGACACAACTATAGTCATGTTTAGAGCTGAAGAGTTTAACAAAAATGTATGTATCGCTAGGTGTTTGTCTGGGTGCATGAAAACTAGATTCCTGTCCAAGAGTTCCCGTTTTTCTGCACCTATCATATCGCCTTATTTTCGCATTACCGATTGCAGTTGTAAATGAACATTCCATAACAGCGCCTTCTCTCAATATTAAATCCAAAAGTAAACGATAACGTCTTTGGTTCTTTCAAGGACCTGTGTAACAACAAGAAGGAATATATGTGACAGATTTTCAACTGATCGTTTAGTTATCAAAAATTCAAAACTAACATCCGTTAGTGCTCATTTAAGCCCATTAGCTTAGGAGTTTAGCTCACGAGCTAAAAAATCTGACGGCGTTTCTTCATTTTCGTGTCGCGATTGAAACCAACCGATCACTGAGCCTGATTAAAGGGTTGACTATATTAAAAAAGAAACATCTAACGATGTTGGATGGAGGTGTGTACTATGGCGAAAGTGTGTCATAATTTTTTTAAAAAAACACAGTTTTTTCAATAAAATTGACTAAACAGATGTGTAGTTGTGGTGAAAAATCAATATCTAATTTTTTGGCATATGAACATGACTTGACAAATCAATCAAATAATAAAATTATTTTGTATTGTCAAAGTGATGTCATATCTATTCTCAACAAGTGATTTCCAGTTTACGGAATAACCTTTATATTGCATGCGTTTTCAACGCGCGAGCCTCGTTTGCATGATAGCCAGTATCCATAGGAACGAACGATGCTTTGATAAAAAATATTGTTCAGTGAATTCTTTCTTTGCTGCAGGAGAGCTATGCACTACGCGGAGTCCCTTGGCTAATTGTCAAACAATCAAAATTAACATCCTGGTCAGAGCTCATTTTAAGTTATTTAGTGTTTCAATAATCAAAACTAATATCCGATTTACTACTCACTTAAGCTTAGCTTCAGCTAATTTTGCTTTCATCTCGGCATGTGCTTTGGACTCTGACGCCTTATCGTGGGCCTTCCTCACGGCAGCCTGAACTCAAAAGACAAAATATAATAATTTGGGAATACACCCAGAAGTCATGTTAACATAGTGTTTTTTTTAATCAGAGTTTTAACCATAGTAACTTGGCACTAAATATATTTTATTCGACAAGTTGTTACTTACCCTCATATCTTTCGAGGTCTGATCTGACTGTGCTTGTAACTCTCTGGGGAAAACAGAGCAATGGAGTGTTTAACATGATGGAAATAACTGAATCTACAAAAAGTCTAAGTCAAAAACCCTCAAAGAAATAAATGTAGACTTAATCTATGACTATAACATACGGCATTCAAGGTTTTCAATAACTTAATAAGTGGGGAGGGGGGGGGGGGAGAAGGGTTCGCTTGGAGTAACCGGGTACCAATAATTAGAGAATATACAAGGTTCCTAGGGTGCTAGAGTTTCCAGTTAAAGCTGAATCTACACGAGATCATATGTTTCATACTACAAAATGGATAATCCACATTCTAACGAGACGACTGGTCGTTTTCTTTCTTTCTTGTTTAAATCATCTCTAAAGCAGATGGGTTACTGGTATCCGGGTCTCGGCTATTAACAAATTCCCAGGGCATTAAAACCCACTACTCTGTGATTGGCTCCTAGTGAGCCGATATAATTCATCGGGAG
Organism: Hydrozoanthus sils; assembly: GCA_027575215.2. Taxonomy (NCBI): domain Eukaryota; kingdom Metazoa; phylum Cnidaria; class Anthozoa; order Zoantharia; family Hydrozoanthidae; genus Hydrozoanthus; species Hydrozoanthus sils. The sequence continues at coordinate 14,474 of JAOBRD020378095.1, forward strand.
CTAGGTTAATCGGTAACGTCTGGGATTCAGAATTTTTTTAGCTTAAGCTTAGGTATGCCTCTATTCTAGTTCAAGCACATGCAGCATTTCTTTTGATTTTTTATCGAGCTAAATCTACTTACAAAATTTGGCTTGCCTTATTTTGCCGACATTCCAAAGCCCAAATTTTAGAACCATGCGGAAAAAAATAGCACCGACATGTTTTCAAAAATCTATGACTATTACTTTTTATGACTATTATTATTATAATCAATTTTATTCTTCTTCTTCTTATTATGTTAATCAAAATTATTATTTTAATCAATATTATTATTATTATTATCATTATTATTATTATTATTATTGAAAAGATACCTTGCTTGGGTTTCCAACTCTCGCACATTCTCATTGGCTGAAGATAAAGACGTCACTAGATAAGTAAAAGGTAACGCAAAAACCAGACCAAAATGTACAATTAAATCATTTCAATGCAGCCCAACCTATTTTTGCTTCCCTTTGAGCTTTTTCCGCTTCTTTTTCTGATCTTGTTTTGAATCGCTTAGAAACGTAGTTGTAGCATCTATAAGATAATGACAAACAAAAATCGTTTCAATTGGAGAGTTTAACAATTAACTTGAAAGAATCTACGAAATCAAACTTACACACTAACCTGGTTTTGTAAAGGCTTGCTATAAGCTTCTTCGTTTGAACTTTCCGATCCTAAAAAATTAAACCGTAAACCTTCACGACTGTTGCTAACAATTATCATATTTTGCTATCGTCAGAATTGTCTTACTGTTCAACTTAACGATATTTCATATTTTCCTAGTTTTCCAAGTCATTTGAATAGTACTTTCCTTTTCTTTCATTGTCTTGAAGTGCAACAAATAGAGTTTTAATTCAACTTTAGATCCAAATGTTGAAAGCCTATTCAGTGATTACTCATTTTGTTCGTCTCGAAGACTAGAACATTTTGGAATTAGCTGTTTAATGCCTAGAAAATGGCCACTAGTTTTTCCTGTCTTGAAAAGTAAGAACGAATGGTATGTAGTTCATTCCAACTTGTAAAGCATAAAGTTGAAAATATGCTATCGTACCTTGATGTAAACTTTCATTCTGGGATCAAGATATAGTATCGATGTATATGCTCTAAACGACTTTCTTTCGGGCATCACACTGAAATACAACATCACAAATCACTTGGCTATTCACACTTGAAACTTTTGATTTGAGTAACAGTTTTATTTTGACCATGGAAAGCAATAAACGAAACGAAAATACAGGAGGAATAAAAAGACTACTAGCCATATGTTTCCTAAAAATATTTATCCAAATGCTTTGTTTAGACAAAGATTGATGAATGTTGTAAGTGAAGTGGTTTGGCTGCAAGATTCATTTGCATAGGTCCCGTTGTTTCTTGTTGAATTTTCTCGTCACCTAACAAATATAGGCGAAACTGTAAAAAGATAAAGAGAGCGTATAGCAGACCAAAATGGGAGAAATGAAAATTTATCCATCCTAACCATAGTAAAGAAACAGGTCACGAAATCATCAAAGAGCTAACGGAGAGTTCTCGTCATCCATAAAAATAGACCCCATTCTAGCTCGTGATGTTTGTTGGGTATGAACTTTCTAACAGTCTTACAACTAATTTATCTTTACGCTTTTTTAAATTAAACATTCTTCATGGGTTTATCTGCAACTTTCAATTCACTCGAAGTTTTCAAAATTTGTTCCTTTTGTGTAAGGCAAAATTAAAAAAGAATGAGTGTGTTCGGGACTGATAAAGCAATCAGTGTAGCCATTGATTTTATACGTTTGGACTACGTGTTCTACTTCCAATAACTTGTCATTCTCTGTTAACGTTGAAGGGATTTTTCTTGCTCTGTCCAGAAAAATTCTGACTATGGTGTGAGGGATGGTAAGAGTTGAAGCGAAGAAACTTGATGTATGCGCGAGTTTTCTATAACCCGTGTTTTTTATTGTTCCATCTGTATTCCTGCTGTGAGACTGCTCCAGTTTGTGCTTAAAAACAACCGTTTCATCGTCAGAAGTTCACTCTTCAAACAAATACTTAGATTCCTCATAAGTTCGCCAGTGAGCTCCGTTTTAACAAATTTAGTAATGGAAGAAAGAGCTTTTAAAAAACACCACACCCCACCACCTAAAACGTCTCTCTCCTGAGAGAATTCCAGAATTCTATGGCAATCCAAATTTCGTAAACCAACCCATCAAATTTACGGTAAGACGAAAATAAAACACAGATCTATTGCATTTCTCGATAACAATCTGGAAGCCGCTTTTTAACTTTTTGCAGAAGGTTCCAGTATGTTAATCGAAACGTCCTACTCTTTATATTTTAAGTCAAGGACAACAGATTTGCTTATCTCACCTGTCGTCGTCTGAAAAGCTTTCATTGATATACACATCTGCCATAAGTATGTCGGCTGGGTCTGACGTCATCTGCAATGAAATGATTTCTGGCTTTGAACTTTGGCTCCTCTTCTGGAGCATTATTTCAAAAAAGAATGTTAATCATTGATGTTGTGTTGGAATAGAAACTAGGCAGTATAAATTACTGCATCCTTCCAGTTCTTGTGCACATCCTCTCATTACTATTTCCTTTATAGTATTACATGTCCCCTTATTCCACTATATTCTTTCCAGTACTGCATCGCATGATGTTTCCTACACAGTGCTGTACCCCTTAACCCTAATTATAATATAACTTCCAGTTATACACCTTGTTATTTTTTCCTTCACAGTACAATACATCCTTCTTAATAAAATATTCCCTCGTTTACTACATTCTTCCAGAATAAGGAACCAAATTCCATAACCTTTCAATAACTAAATGCCATTTTCCATGACCAAAAAATTGAAAAACGAAAGAATCTACTCACACTTTTATCCAAAAACCAATTACAAAAAAAAGCGGAACGTTCTTGGAAAACACCTAAATTTGTCAATTAATTGCAAACTCATCGTGCAGTTTACATTTTATGAGCACTCGTTTTCTCAATCAAAATCATAACATGCAAAACTCTTTAACGTGACTTTTCCATGACTTTGGCGTTTTACCCAAATTCCATGTCTTTGACGACTTTTCATGACTGTGTGAACCCTGCCTCATCTTACTGCATCCTCCAGTACTGTATAACCTCATGTTACTGCATCCTCCAGTACTGTACACCCTCACTTTACTGTATCCTCCACAAAACTGTATTCCCTCATTATACTGCACTTTCCACAGGAATGTTTCCCTTCGATATATCATTATCATATCCAAAACTGTATTCCCATGTAATAGTTTGGATACAATGCTCTCCCCCATATTCATCGCCCGCTTAATCCTTCAATTGAAATGACACTAGTTACTTTTGGGAATTTTGCACAACTCACATCAAGTTCAGTTTCTCCGTTGTCCAGCAACTTGAGATTATAGCAAATTATAAGTGTTCCTGGAAAAATAATTAAAATTAAAAATAGACAGAAGTCTTACGAGTGGATTAACATGAACGAGTTAATCTGCTACAAACGAGAATACAAACATTAAAATATTCTATATTTTATCAATACAAACATTGAAATATTCTATATTTCATCGATTTTTCAAGTATTGCATTACACCATAAGTTAAACCGATCAGACAAGTTCTTATCATGAAAAAAGTTTAAAAAATTGGAGGTTCGGAGGTTCAGTTGATCAAGCTTTATATGGCCAGACAGAATCCTGCAAGTCGACTGGCTACTGTGGGAAGAATTATCTTTAACGCCCTACACACTTTTACTCCTTTTTTCAACTCTATAAAATCTCACCTTCTTTTTTCCAAATCTCTAGCTAAATTCGAAAACATCATGTCATAAACGACTTATCAACCTCATTCGCTCAGTCTTTATCGGCAATTTTCCAACCTCGGTTTATTGGTATCTACGTTAAGCCATTGGTCTGGGTTTTCCCAATAAAGACTTCGCTATCATAAGTTAATGAGTGTTATGTTGTGATTAACAAGTGACATGCTACTAAGCCTCAATTGCAACAACCCGAAACATCACAAATATCGCGAAGTTAAATGTCCCAACTTGAATCTATAGTTTCCTCCTAACCAGTTTGGAAAACTATGATTTTCATCTTCACCAGTTCACCTTGTTTTAACTAATCTCTTTTTTTCTCAAAGCCAAACAACAAGATGTTAATTAACAGACTGGAACTGAAAACGGAAAATTATTCATTCTTTATGGTTTATTCGTTTTATTTTTCTTTTTCCATAAAAATGTTTCTTTTCAAACAAAAAATATCAAAAATGAGGTTGAGCTGAATCGTATGATGGCAGTACGATAACGCCTGCGTCCTCAATACGTCGTTAGCTCTTACTCTTTCCGATATAAGCGAACTATACAACAAGAGCTTTAAATAAAGAAATAAGGGGATTAATCTAGTATAAAACGTAAAAAAACTATATCGAAATAATTGGGTGTTGAGGACCAAGTAAACTAAACACGATTCAAAATTTTCTGGTGCTCGAACCAAACGAGTATGAGCTGAATTATCCCGTTCCTCAAGTACAAAAATAATTCAAGTACTAACCAAAGCTCAAAAGGGTAGAAGGCAAAACTCAGGTTTACATTTTTTTTAAATGCAAATGAGAAAACAAATCGGCAAACGAGATTACATACCTTTATTTTTTATCTTGTCGAACTGTTGAAATAGGTCTGCTTCCGTCTTGAAGGGTGAGTATTTTAAAATTAGGTCTAACTCGAGTTGATGCTGTGAAAAACAGGAATGCAATCGTTTGTGAGCAAAACGGAAAAAACACGAAAGATTCCTTTTTCAATAGGTTTTAAGAAGTTAGTCGTGCTTCTTAGTTTCATGGATATGAAAAAAACATAAACTTCGGGAGATATTTCTGCAGAAGCTTAAAACCTTCTCTCGTATTGAAGAATTCTGCTGCCATACTTATCCCTTTTACTTAGAATGTCGCTGCCTTTTTAAACTCTTTCTTGTTTGTGTAACTAGGTCGGATTACCTATTTTTTCATTACTATTTTCTAAGCGTCTTTTCAGCATGATTTTTTTCATTTTTCAATCCAAAACGTAATATTTTCAACTATTTCTATATAACGTAATGTAATGTATTATATCTTTTTGAGAGCCTTACGTTAGAAAACTTTATTAGGTTAATATGTTTACCCTCGTTAAATTAAGAGTATTGTATTGTATCATATACATATCGAGATTTACTCTCTGCATTTCCATACAGTAAATTTCCGTACATTCATTGTTCTTCGCCTACTCACGATCCGCTTATCGTCACTTCTGAGAAAAACGATAAGTCCAATCAGAAGCCGCGTATTGCTTTTTTTAAGTGTGAAAAAACGATACGTCCAATCAGAAGTGAGGACGTTAATTTGAATATTTTTCTGTTTTAACTTGACGACAGCACTAGCGCGCCATTTCACATTTGAAGAATTGATTTTTTATGTATATGATAAACAGAAAACAGCATGGAAAGTGCTTTATACAATTTTTATCACTCGTCGTTTCGTACAATAAAAAACTCACTTGTTCGCTGCGCACACTCGTTCGTTTTATGCTACTTCACGACTTGTGAATAAAAACCGTGCGCGCGCACTTTCCATGAAGTATTCTCTATGTATTATTGTATTGTATTGTAGGTATGTTTATTTGAGGATGGCTTTTAATTGGCCGTCTATTATATTTTCTCTGCAAGCTAACGTATATTGCGTTAAAGTATCCATTACGCCAAACTTACATGTCATGCGTTTCAGTTGCGTAATGCGAAAATCTCTTTATTTTCAAATGGGTGAAAAAAAAAACGAAAAATAAAAAACAAAATCTTCAAGTCAAGGCGAGATGCTTGCTGTATTTCTTAGAATAGCGTAATTCGGCTAAAATCTAATTTTCGTGCGTATCAAGTTCCGTACTCTGGCGTTGGGAAAAAGATTTAACAGCACAACAGCACTTCACTGATTTTATCTTCGTATATTTTGGTCTATTTTTCTTACGAAATGTAAGAAGTTTTTCATTGTGTTAATCAAGCTATAATTTATTTTATTGACGATAAGATACTTCTTTAGACTTAAGGGCAAAAGTCAAAACTCTCTTCAAACTGGTAGAATAAACTAAGTTCATCAGTTTCAAACCATATAAGCTGAATTGCAGAACAACAGACTCGAAACATGTCACCATTCTCTTAACTATTACACTACGAACCGTTCAGAAGAAGCACCCAACGTAGGATCTGTATACATAGTTGCAAAATTCACAACGCTTACGTGTACGCGCTAATGGTAACTTTGAAAGTTGCACCAAAAGCATTTGTAGCGAGGGTCGTTTCAGTTCCGAAATTTTTATGCTTGCTCAGATGAACAAAACTGAACGACCCAATGGACGCAGACTCAAGGAGAGAAGTTTAAAGATCCTGCCAACGGTTGGCGCAATCAAATAGGCGTTTACACTTAAATTTTCGAAAGTAGATAAAAGCATGATTCTGCAATGTATTTTGTTACTTAACGTAAAATTTTCAGTTTATATAACAGTCAATGCATTCTTTTTAACTAGCTTTTTAGTGACGTTTGTTTCGGCTGCCATTAATAAGAGAAGCCAGCCAAAGCAAAGCCCAAGTGGGGCGTGCCTTTGCTTTATATAGGCTTCCTCCGTATTTGATTTTAAGCCCGGGCGTCCCGCCCTGGATACTGTGAAAGTGTAACTGAAACATTTTCCTCTATTCCAGTTTTTTTTTAATAAATAGAGTATTTTCTAAAACCTTGAGCTGGAAATATTAGCTTTTTTCTTTCAAATCAAGGATTTTCTAGGGATAGGCATGATTCTCGAAAAACGTGTGACCTTTGGAATATACTTTTGAATACTCAGTACTTTGGTAGTTCTATCAAGTATTTTCACGAGGTACATATACACGTGCTTCCGATCACAGGTATTCAGAACGACACGTTTACAGAACGTATACAGGATCAGATATAAAGAATGTTTGGATTGTCCGCTGCAAACAGCACACACCGGTTTTTCTGTTTGTAATTCTCTCAGCACTGACAATAGTTGAGACACCGCAAATTAGGATTACCTATTTTTGTTTGGAAAGTGTCATTTGGGGGAAAAAGTCCTTATAGAAAGCGAAAGACTGCGGTTTAACGTCCTTATCCGAGAAGGCACAAAGGCCTTACCATTTGCATATGTTAGAGCAAGTGCAACAGCAATATAAAGTATTTGGGCTGTGCATATTAAGAAAAATGTAGATGACAAAGATTTTTCTCTTTAGGATATCAATTGTCATTAAAACAACGAAAAGAGAAGAGAATAAGCTACTGTAACTAATGTACCTTGTTACAAACTGTGGAGAACTGTTTTTTATTCTCACTGGTTAGCATTGTCTTGTCAACTTTCGTCTTACCATTAAAAACGTTTTGTTTTGTACCAGTTATCTTAGAAGAAACAACACGTTAATAAAATAAAAACATGTCCTTGCTCCTTCTGAGGTTAGCAAGTACAAAATTTATGATAAAACATTCTTGTAGGCTCACTTTTTCTGCGTCTCTTTTATGTTTGACAATTGGCTTCTTCGTCTTGGAATCCCAAGAAGGCATTGGTACAACAACCTCTTCAATTCCTTCCCTCTCGTGAAACGTCCGGGAAAGAAACAGTGCGCTCATTGTGTGGGACCTATCGACAGTTTAAACAGATTACTACCGGACAACTACTCAGCTTCAACGGTTTTTCAACATAGAACAAGATAATTGGTCAACAAAAACAGACTCGGTAAGTACTAATATTCCCACACGCTGTGCTGACAGAATCAAATCGGTTAACAATACAAAAACTGTTAGGTAGGATCGGATTACGGCCCGGTTATGTTGTATACTAGTTTTTGTTGTTAGTAGTTGATTCTTGAGCGAGTTTCTAATTTATAGGGAGGTGGAACAACCATCAGATCAGAGATCCTTTAGAACAACCATTAGACGAGAGTTCCTTTAGAATAAACATCATATCAGAGTTCCTTTAGAACAACCATCAGATCAGAGTTCCTTTAGAACAACCATCAGATCAGAGATCCTTTGGAACAACCATTAGATGAGAGTTCCTTTAGAACAACCATCAGGCCAGAGTTCCTTTAGAACAACCATCAGATCAGAGACCTTTTAGAATAACTATCAGATCAGAGTTCCTTTAGAACAACCATCAGATCAGAGTTCCTTTAGAACAACCATCAGATCAGAGTTCCTTTAGATCAACCATCTGATCAGAGTTCCTTTAGAACAACTATCAGATCTGAGTTACTTTAGAACCATCAGATCAGAGTCCCTTTAGAACAACCATCAGATCAGAGTTCCTTTAGAACAAGCATCAGATCTGAGTTCCTATAGAATAACCATCAAATCAGAGTTCCTTTAGAACAACCATCAGATCAGAGTTCCTTTAGAACAACCATCTAAATATAGTTCCTTTAGAACAACCATCAGATCAAAGTTCCTTTAGAACAACCATCAAATCGGAGTTCTTTTAGAACAACCATCAGATCAGAGTTCCTTTAGAATAAGTCAACAACCATCAGATCAGAGATCCTTTAGAACAACTACCGGATCAAAGTTCCTTTAGAACAACCATCAAATCAGAGTTCCTTCAGAATAAGTCAACAACCATCAGATCAGAGATCTTTAAGAACAACCATCAGATCAGAGTTCCTTTAGAACAACCATCAGATAAGAGTTTCTTTCCAAAAAACGATCGGAACAGAGATCTTTTAGAGCCAGCGTCAGACCAAAGGTCCTTTAAATCAATTCTGAGGTCAGAGTTTCTTTGTTAAAACCATTGAATGAAAGATATTTTACAACAACAATTTTGACAAGAACTGTACAATCAATGTTACATAACGGCTTACTTTTTGGTGAACAGAATCATGTCCTTTCCAATTCGCATTGTGCCCCTATGAATCAAACATAACAATAATGAGTTTCCTTGATTTCTGTGTTGTTTAACATGGTTGTTAAAGTTGGACTGACAAGTAATTTTAAATATGGAAATTGTAGTTCTGTTAAACTGCCCAGTAATTTCAAGTATAGATATTGTAGTATTGTTTTGCTGCTGGGTAATTTCCACTCCAAAACTTCTTTATGTTGCACCAACTGAAATTATATCCGGAAAAACCAAGCTTTTGAATCATGTATTCGTCTAAGAAAGATCATTTAGTTAGAGCAAGACACTACAAACACATAAATAGACTGGTATTGTTTATTTCATACCGTGTAAGAACTCTGACGCTAGACATATATTGGTGAAACTGGTCCAACTGTTTTACCTCCTGTAATTTACAGGAAATTGCAGAAATATACGTATTTTTCTTTTTCTGTTCTATTTTACCGTTCTAATAGTATACGTAACAAAAACGCTCGATTCTGATTGGCTGAGAGCAGTGTTGTTTTTGTAAACACAAAGCAAAAAAGGGTTAATTCAGTGCGTAAATATCTAACTCAGTGAAATTTACACGTAGAATTCTCCGTTTTAATTGTCTAAAAACAATAAAAGTCGAAAAGAACCAATCAAATATTTGCCTTCGAATGCGTAGCACGTGCTCATTTTGGCTGCGTGGTGCTCATGCGTCATTTCAGAACTGAAACTTGTTCAATAGTTGTCATTGATATTAATTTTTATTAAGTAATCACACGACTTTTCTCGTTTAATTTGGAAATAATTTGCACTTGTGCGTTTTTCAAAAAGCTCAAATCGTATGAGCCCGTAGTTACGTTTTGAAAAAACTCATCTGTGCAAATTGTGATGGCTACCTATACAAACTGGACTTAGTAGCACAGTCTTCAGCGATCGTTCACCCGTCAATTTAACCTAATGGCAGACATGTAAACCGAAAGCTCGATTTTTTGAATGATTGTTCAGTTGGTAAAACATATAAACATTTAGAACGAGATCTAGATGTTGACTATTATGGCTAAAGGGGCCCGAATCCTAAAATCGACTTCTGTCAAACAAAATCTTTAAAAGTGTGAAAACGATATTTAAGCTTTTTTTTTCCTTGTGTCGCGCTAATTTTCCGAGAAATTCGAGTTTAAAACAAGTTACGTGCCGCAATGTACAGGTGGCTCAGAAACAAGGGATAAGCGGCAAAAAATTAGGCTATGACGTCAGATATGGGGAAAAATTGGCTCGAACTGAAGGATTCATCGTGAAAGTGAGACATGGTAACAAATCAAAATTTTGACTTTCACTCTTTGATTGTGTAAGCACGCTTATGACAACAAAAACAGTTCAAGCGCTCGCTCGCTTCCCTATAATCTACGTCACATGTTACTTTTGTTTACCGCTGACAAATTGACAAGCGCCCACGCTCAAGGACCCCAAACGACCCGAAACACGCACATTCAACTTGAAATTCTCAGAAAATCAGCTAACAAAACCGTTTATACCGGCTCCCGCTACCCCTAATGTCACGTTCAATCTAGTAAAGGCACTTATTTGAATAGGGCCTTTAAAGGGGGAGGAGAAGGGGGGGCGGCTTTAACCTTTACCTAAAATATTTTAAAATAATTAACTATAATATAATATAATATAATACAATATAATATCGTATCATATCATATCATATCATATAATATATTATAATTATATATTGCTAGCCGTGGCATCCAAAAAAAAGCAATAAAAATTCATAACCCACTTACGATTTCAAGCCGTTACCATATTGGCCAATCATGTTCGAATCAACCTGTCTCTTCGCTGAACGTCCAAACTGAACAATATTTGCAACTTCCGCTGCGAAACGGGAGAAAGAATGAACAATTCGATAACTGAGTTTTTCGTTAAAATGGGTTTAGACACGAGGCACTTTAGAATGATCCCGCACACACTACGAACCACAAGCCTTGCTCGTATCTTGAAAAAATATCGTTATCAATTTCGAAGAACTGTTTCCTAACAGTAACAAAAAAATTTTTTGCCCTCACTTCCCGAGCCAGTGAAGTAATGACCAACGATTTTGATCCTTCGGTTAAACAGCTTCACGAGCATGAAAAGCCGACAGCAACGGCTATTAAAAACTACGTTTCTCGGCCCGGCAGATTCCGTAGGCGGATTTAAGCGACGTGCTGTTTGCAAACCTTTGCAATCCCAAACGCCTTCGCAAAAAGAAACGAAAAACTTGTCTCAAGTCGCCGATCAGGTGGTAGTGGTAGACTCTAAAAGAACAGGAACATTTCAGTAATGGAATAAAACAGCAACGCTCGTGGTTTAAGACATTAATACTAGAAGTAATCATAGATTAGTGAAGACACATTTCTGGGCTTTGCTTGTTGCAGTCTTAAGACTTCACCCGAATTGAACGGTGCTTGAGATTGTCACTTTAATTTTTAAATAATCTGGTCTACAATCCACACTGATAATCACTGTGTCATATTTTGATATGTTGTAATTACAAAAATGATTGTTTAAAGGTCAAGTATTATAAACACTCACGACTGACCTGCCTCGAATAGCTATGCTACCTGCGAATCAGTATTAATTGTAGGCGTTTTAAATATTTTGTAATAATTGAAGTCGAAAAAAAAGTGTAGATTACTGAATATCGCCGGGATTCTTTATAATCCTTTCTCTATGTTATCCTTGTTTCCAAAGAACTAAATTATTTTAAATTTTATAATGGTTAAAAATATCTTAAACAATAATTGCTGCGAGCGCAGCGAGCAACAACACTATTACAGTCCGTTGTGGGACCCCCGTGTCGCACGAAAGTAGTCTATCTCGTGAGTGGGAGGGCGTTGGGTTTTTTTTGCGCCTGCAGTGTCGCAATATCATACATCATTACTCGCAGCACTTTACTTTTGATAAATACTACTAGTATTCTTCATACAATAATTCGTTATAAAAGTTGGCAAGAACGCCTGCATCAGAGCGTGCTACCACGGTTAGCTGGACTGTGCACATTTCCAGTTCAGATCCTCGGCTGGCGCATAACTTATATGTTTTATTGTTATCATTTCAAATTAGGTTCCTGCTACGCTATCGTACTCGGAAGCTTCTTCGTAACTGCAATCCTTCTTTTGCAAACCAAAGACAAACAAACATTTCCTTCTTAGTTTCTTATCTAATTTTTATTTTCTTGCCAGTGGTTTGAATATAACACGGCTTTACTTTTCTTCAAAATCAGCGGCTAAAACCACCTCACAACATTTGCTAACGTTTGTTACCATGCCTCTCAAGGTCGCATATGAAGTCATAGTTGCGAGGTTGAAAGGACGCACCCAGAAGGCAGTCCGTGCTTGGTAAAGCCCCTAACAAAGACTGCAAGGAGGTCAAAATGAAGTCAGAAACCAAACCTCAAAATATCTTGGCTTTGACATTAGCAACAGGTAGCCCAGTAAAGATTAGTGTATTTACGTCCTTGCTTCGCCCAAACGCAACAAAACGCTATGGCGTAGGAGAACACGAGAAAAAAATGTTTAGAAAAAACAAGGCGAAGACGAGTGTCTGCCTTCGAGTGTTCGACTATAGAAATATAAAACGAGCGTGCGTGTTCTGTTCACTGATAAAAACACGCGTGAATTCTTAAGTTCACTCAAGAAGTGCTTAGAGACTTGAGTAAACTAAAAAAATCCACAAGTGTTTGTTTCAATGAACAGAGCAAGCAAGCGAGTTTTATGTTACTTTAATAAAATAAGCCACATGAACAGCCGATAAATCCCCGTGATGACGTATGCAGATACATTCTACTCATATTTAGAGTGCTTGGCCACAGCCAATCAGAACGCGCTTTATATCTCCTATATTTCATAATACTTCAGAGCGCTATGTTTTATAGTCTAGAAAACAAAGGCGATGCTGTTTTATTCCTTTTACAAAATAATCTACATTTTAAATTGCAAATTTTCTTGCATTCTATGACGTCATACCAAGGTTTATATTCAGTTTTATAAAACGGAACTACAGCCAATCAGTGCGCGCGTTATTTGGGGCGTATTTTTCTGTTGTCACTACTAAGTCTCACCATTACCTGCGTTACCAGCGGTTTGAGACAAAGGTCTCATTGTTTCTAGTTTCAATTTCAAATAAAGAATAAAAAAGGGCTACCTATTTTAGATCTTAGCTTTCGTGTGTACCGCCTGTTCATATTTCTGAAGCACTAAATTGTTTTCCCTAAGGTAAACGAACGAAAGTTTGTTTATTTGCATTATTTAATAAAAATATGAATACAAATATTTGTCACAGCATCAGAAAGCTGTGCTGGTGTGTATTCTTTAAATAGACTTTGCAGTTCTCTCCTTTTATAATTTATATATGAATTTAGTAATGTTCTTTTTTATAATCAAAAATAACATTACTCTTCTGAAGGGCACTTTTTCGCAACGAACTGAAGGTTTGAAGTTTTTATTTGTCAGAGCCACAAACTGCGGCACACTCAATGATTTACATCCGTTATCGCACAGTACTTACACGGATCCATTCCGTCTCCATCATCCAGGAAACATAGCAAGTGCTTGCCACGAACAGAATCATTAGGAACTATTAAGACAAATCAATGAAAAAAATTATTTAGCACAATTATATTTTCTTTGACTAGTCGGGCTTTTATTAAAACGGTGAGCAAACAAAATCAAAGTTGCAAGGAAAAGAGAAATTTATGTACAAGTGACAGTCATGTACAAACGAAATGTACAAGCGTAAGTTTGAGTCTTAAGAAAACATACTGCCGACATGTTTTCGGTAGTATTGTCCTCTCTTTACCCCTTTAAGTGGTTAGGTTCCATAGGTATTGTGGAAAAACGATAGCCATCGTATTTTTCGGCAGTATGGAGGTCTCTGTATCCCTTTTTGGTGGTGATAGGATGCCAGGGTGTCGCGGTAAAATATATAACTGCCATCTTTTTCAGTAGTACTGCCTTCTCCGTACCCCTTTTAGGGATGTCAATTTCGCAAAGTATTGTAGTAAAGCGAACAGCCATCATTTTCGTTTGTTAGTATGGCTTTTCTGTACCCCATCCTCGTGGTCCTACTTCAAAAAGATATAAGAAAGTATCTTTTTCACTTTCCAACAGACTCGTCCGAAAAAAATGTGTTTTTATTGGTATCATCTTCGCAAGGAATTGTGGTTAGGACTTTCAGTCAATAAGCCAGTTCGACATTTCACAAACACAAGCGCGCGTCGGGGTAAAATGTAAAATTTACGAAACTTAAACAAAAGAACGCAATGAAGCGGAATAGGAATTCATTATTATTCCTTTGTTAAGTTTGATGAATATTTCGTTTTATCCCGACGCGCGCTTGTGTTTGTGAAATGTCGAACTGGCTTATATAAAGACAAACCAGGCCACCATTCAGTTACAAAAAGCCTTTAGGCTTCACGCCCTCCTCAGTGACAAGTACACTACAGAGTAGCAACGACAGCACTAGCCCATAATATATAGATCTAAAACAGCTATGCTGGGCTCCCTGTGTGTGATGCACGTACATCCGCCATCTTTTTCGGTAGTATTGCCTTCCCTATAACCCTCTTTAGTGCTATTAGACTCGCAAAGGATTGTTGTAAAACGACAAGCAAAGCATTTTTCGATTGTTTTGCAATCTCTATACCCGTCGTAAGGTATCGTGGTAAAATGTACAATCTTTTTTGATGGTATTGCCTTCTCTGTACCCCCTTTCAAGGGTGTTCGCTTCGCTAGGTATTTTGGCAAAATGACTGCCATCTTTTTTGATACGTACGGGGGGAGGGTCAGTTTCTACGTTGAGCCAGCAACACGGTCTTCTTCACCAGGGAAAACCAAGAGAGGGTAACCGGTTTTACATAGTTGCAATTCACCTCATTTATGGTAACACAGCAACTAATTCACGTAAACTTAGGCCGTAAACGACATGTGCAGATAGGCAGCACTGCTTTCTTCGTCGTATCAGTCTGCGTGTTACTTTACATCCCCATTCATCATACGACACACACATCAGTAACTTGGTTTTTCATGTTTGTTCAAATGTAGCCAGATAAACCAGGATCAAGAGTGGCTTTGATACCGTGACCTCATTCTGTTATTTCTGCTCTCGTAATCAGCTAACTCGTGTACAGTTCAATAGCTTGGTCAAACAAAAGCTCAAAAAAAACTACATAACTTTCAAAATCAGCACAAAGAGTAAAAACCACGACGCCACTTTTCAAGGACCTTTGCTGGGTGGCCATCAAAGAATATTCTAGAGATGCCATCGTGCGCTACAAATAATGAACGGCTGAGCACCAGCCGATCTAAGCTTGAAATTTTAAAAGAGAACCGAGATAAATAGTCATTGAGCTTCGATCTCGGGAGTCCCTGACCCATTAAAAAAAACGGCACACGCTCGATGATTTTACTAAAACAGATTCATTAATTTATTTACACTAGTAATATTTCCACATCATTATTAACTATATCGCTATAGAAGTCTCTACTTTAACAAAATTTAATACAATGATATAATGGCATTCAAAAAGCACGTAAAGGAAAGTTCGATTAATTAGCTATGTATGTGTAAACGTACGTAAGTATGTATATATTTGTTAATTCAAATTCAATCTAAAACAGCAAGTTATCTTCATTTCCGTATTACTGAACAATTTTTGACAAAACTCACAAGACTTTGCACTCCCACTAGCTACACATAAGCAAAAAATTCTAGTCGATAACAAGACGTCAAGCCTCGACTTTCCTATTAGTTTTTTTGGGGGGAGGGTGGCAATTTTGCCAAAGTGAAACGTGTCCGTTCTTTCACGTGAAAGACACTGTCTACATTGGGTGCACGTAACTTCTTTGCCTTTTCTTAGTGTGCTAGTCACATTTTCCCGTGCAACAGAGTCTGTTCAAAATATTTGTTTAACGTCTAAATTGCTGACATGACAAAAAACTTTTAGTTATAAAAATGTTTTAGTAAGCAAACCTTACTCTAATCAAGCGAGCTTATAGTATTCAATGTTGAAGAAACAAATGTAGAAACTGAGTGTTGAAACCAAATTTTTTGTCAAACTGAATGAAGTACCGGCCACACCCTTTCCGTTGCGCAAAAAGCTGTAACGCCTTGACAGCAAAATTGTCAACGAAATCAAAGGAAACTTCAACTGAGCGCCAAATTCTTTCGCAGCTTAGGACATGCTTCACTTGTACAGCATTTACATCCACTAACTTGAACTATACTTGTTCAATTTCCCCTTTTCCTGTTTTGAGGATTTTTACTACGCTTCATTCTGACTCAGATGTTTTTGATTCCTCATTTAATTGAGCTTTTTTCGCTTCGATGGACTTTTCTTTTTAGGTCAGAGTTGAATTAATTATGTTTGATAAACGCCAGAGGCAATCAAACCCAGCCAACAATTGTCCTTGTATGCCACACTAGTTTGAACACATTCTGCTAAGTCTTGTAAGAATCATTTTACGTCGGTTTCAAAAATCAGATTTCCCTCAACGGAGTTCAACTGTATGTATAGTATTCGATTATAATTATACGATTTCCGTTTTTTCCACCTTAACCGTTTCAGAAGCAGCTTGAGAGCATTTCTTTCACGCGACTGAGTTTAAAAGAACTTCAACGTTACAACAGCACCAGCTTGCCAAGGGCCAGTAGAGAACGACCGAAAATTTTTTAACTGCATGAGCGCTTGCTTCGAGATGAAGGTTCAGTTCAGTAAAAAATAGCTTGCCCAAAGCTGTGGATAAACGTAGATTCTTGTTGCCCATTCACAGCGCCATGAGCGAACCATGCAGCAGCATTCTCTTCTTCTTGCCCCATCCAGCCACCAATGTACTTTGACTGACACCGTCATGAGTAAAAGTATCTTCTTCATGTATTTTGATTCGTTATTATCATTCAAGAATATTAATTGCAACGCCATCTTGTCTGTAACGTTTGCTCATATTCACTGTTCTATGTAGACAGCATTGGGAAGCAATCTACAGCCTCAACGATAACCACATCTGCGAAAAATGTACGCAGTGCTGCTGGAGTAGGCAAATATATTGAATTCTTTCTTCCACTCCTCTGTTTTGCTCTTTTAAACCGAGGTGAATGATCTTAGACGTCTTAACAATCTTCTATTGAAAGCCTCTCGAGCACATTCCTTGCAACGGGTCACAAGCCCCCGTCGAAACAGCCAGTTATATAAAAGGCTATTTAAATACTCTTCAAAAACCCTCGCAACTATTGTTCCCACGAAAAAAGTATAAGACTTGACCTATACTGGCCAAGACATAAGAAAACTTCACTTAGCAATTAATACCTGCATATCAAAGCACGACAAAAATAACAACTGCCGATTATCCGCCATGCCAGTAATGATATAAGCCTCGACGAGAAACACTTCCGCTAATAAGCACGATTGTAACGGAAACTCGAGAAATATTCAGCTGGTTAAAGCTACATGTAAATCATTCATAAAACAAATAAGTTTTTTTTTTTTCAAATAACACCAGGTGAACATAATCAGTATTTAACAATATCACCGGACTTGTTAATTACAATAAAAAAACAGCTATCTGAAAAATTACTTGCTGTCTAAATTACTAACTTATTCATGGTTAAAGTCTGAAAGAATTTTACGATTAATTACCACAAATTATAAAAGATAATTGTCAAAAGCAGTAGGTTTTTGATAGTATTAGAAAATATTGATGAGCGATTTCTTAAACATTAGATTAAGTACCCAAGGCAACCCAAGGTACAGTGTACTTTAACATTTAATAAAGCAGAACAAGTAAATATTTCTTAACTGAAAAGCGAACTCAATCAGCAGATAAAAAGCATCTAAACCAACAAAAATTCGTTTGTCATTTACAGTTTAGTTCTGGCCGATCGGAATGCCTCTCTATGAACTGTAGTCGGCACAAACCTGGATATATGTCAATTCGTGTAGCACTTGCGTCTCTGTGAAGACAGCAGATAGAAAGATTAGTAAATTTGATACTTGATAGTCTTGCTAAGAGTAAGGGAATAAACTTATTTTCGCAAGTTGGGAGTCAGGTGCTTAATATTCACAACCAAATTTTTCTTACGTCGTATGTGTGACACGAAGTTCTGCCATTCAGATGTGATGAGTTGTTTCGATGTGGGAAACGCATTCTTAAAACTATTTGCATTCGGACAGTGTCATGCTCTTCTCAGATAGACGACATTGACTATACTTTTCGTGCTCGAAGTCACGTTTCTACGCAAGGTAATCTAAGAGCAACCTTTGTCACTTTTCGTGGTAAACAACCAGAATAACAAAACCGGAATAAATTCACTGAAGTTGCTCAGGGTTCCTGTTATTTGCTATATATCCGATAACCTAAACTACCTTAAATTATAACACGACTATACAAATTACAGACTTACGGGTGATCCGAGTAACTGAAATATCAAGATGAAGCTAGCTCGCTCACCTTGCATTGTCTACAAGCTCCGCTAGTGCTCCGAAGAGGAATTCGTGAGTTGTGCTGCGAGATAAGATTTAGATTAACTTAGAATACTTTCGCTATCTTAGCACTAGTTAAAACAAACAATCATACTGTGTACTCTTTCATTCACTGACCCAAATTTGCATCTCGTGTCAAGTTACAAACACATGGAGCAGTATGGAGTGCAACCGAAAAGCAACCAAACGAAACACTCGAAAGTCTGCGATATACTTCACGTTTTACACTCTTCAGTTGAATAATCAGACTGAATTTCAAAAAGAAGTACAAATTATATAGTTTTGAGCAAATGCCAGGTAGTTGGACGTTTAAACGAACCAGTTATTTAATAATATTAAGCTGCGCTACACTAGTCACTAAACTGATGAACCGAAGACAATTGTACTACTATCAAAAGTTAAGGCCATACTAAAATGTATTACCCCTCTTAATAATACACTAGGAGAGCCAAAACCCCATTCAAGTTACAATTTAAAACTGCCTTTAAAACTGCCTTTAAAACTACCTGTTCGTATGCAAATACTCGTATGTCAACTGCGCTCGCTGCAATGTCGAAAAGTTGCTCATCTCCTAAAGCTTTCAAGCCACTCAAACGTAAAAGTGCGGTCGAAAGCCACTCCGAATGAAATACACCCCTAGACTTGCATCTTCGAGCAAGTTAGTGTCATAATCTGACGACTTGCTGAACCTCAGCAACTAGATCACAACTTTCGACAGAACAATTCGCTCCAACCTGCATGCCTGCACTTTTTGATGAGACTGCGAGCTGTGAAGCGGGAAGAGTTGTCCCGAAATGATTGGTCAACAAGTGCTTGAGTGACAGCTAGAACTTACCTGATTGGTCAAACTGTTAATTTAGTATGATATCATTCTAGCCGCACCCCCATCTTCTGCTGCTTTCGCCTTCGATTGTTGTCTATTCGTTGAAAAAAAAATTCAGTAATACAAGTAGGTTTAGGAGACTTTGGTCACTCTGGAGGAGATATTCCTTTTCCGCTTAACCGTCTGTGATCACAATCAAGGTATTTTTGTTTTGGTTTGAACACATTGCTCCGATAACTACGATACGCAATGCCGCTGTTAGTTCGATCGTCTGTGCGTTAATGTCTTGACTGTTGTGTTGTTGGGATAAAAAGTCGTTGGTTTAAAGAATTACTTTGTGATTTAGAGTCACAGAATAGTGACAACAATGTGTGATTTTAAAGATTCAAACTTTGTTCATGAAACGAGTCGCAATTTTCCACGGCAGTGTCCGAGTCAGTCAGACCTGGCTCTTCATTGTAACCGACGCCATTTCTAATTTGGTTTCGTTTCGTTGCATTTATATCGTCGTCCAGTTTAAGATATTTAAGTAACAATGGTAAGAATAATTAAATTTAGAGTTCAGTTGTATTGAAATCTACAGAGGCAGTGAGTGTATTTTGGCGTGTGTGGTCTCGGAGTCTACTTTTAATGCCTTGTTTGAACCGCAGCTCAATATTCAAGCATGTCGCTTTTGTTCATAGACAAAACAAAGAGACGATGAATCGAATAAGTCTCAACGAATTTACCTGGATTTAGTGTAAAGTATGGCCTTACAACGACCATCGTAGATTGCCCGTTGTTCATTCCTCAGTTTCTTTTATGTTTTTGTTCATGCTCGCGAAGAATTGTCCTTTGTTCGACTACATAAATAATATCTGAAAAAGTGATGGAAGCTCCGAGGCCGTTTCCTTCTCAAAGCCAACCCAAAGGCAAAGCGACGTGGGGTCAAGCAGTGTTTCATTCAGCATAAATCATCATTTATCCAATGGTTATAAGTGTGTTGGTAGTGATGTTAAAATGCGTGTTATGTGTCCTTTGGAGATGCCGAAACAGGCTGTACTGTAGCGACGGGCGGTTTGCGTGCTATGTGGCCTTGTCATGTAAACAAAGGCTTCCGTCTTGTGACTTGATATCAGCCTGTCGCAACTTGCATCATTGATTACGAGAGAGAAAGCCAAAATTTCTTGTATTGTTTAAAGTATTGTATTTGACTTTGAAACTGAGTTTTTTTATTAAAAAGTTTAACGTTGAATCAACGCCAACGGCTTATTACCGTTTTCCGAAAACAAAATATTTGTGGCTTGACACTTCGAAGGTTTTATGTGCATGTTACATGCAAAGCCAAAAACTCGTCACACTTGATTTCAGAATTTTAAAAGTATGCATGCTCATCGTGTAATTTAAGTTTGCATAATTTGATTGTGTTTGCGAGTCCTTCTTTTATTTACTTGAAGACAACGGTTTTTTACGTTTAGGTATAATACAGTTTAATGTTGTAAATGAGCCTTACACACTTTTTATAATAACTTTATAAGAACAATGAGGCTTAAGTTGGTCAAAATTCAAGAACAATTTAAGAACAAGCTGGGGCAGGATAGCTGATTCTTCTTAAAACTTTAATGAGCTTCAATCTTTACAGAAATGATTCAAAGAAATCAAACTTTACAGAAATTATTCAAAGTGTAATTTACAAGCTCGCAGAGCGTGAAGATACAAAAATAATCTTTTATCAGTCACCTGGTTTTTATTTTTTAGCAGATTCGTTTTCAAATAAAACCTTAGTAGTAAAAGTAATGTCAGGTTATAGATTGAGGGTGCGTTCGTTTGGACCTATTCCAACTATTCCGGATTGAAAATAGAATTTTGAAATTTCTTCCAGATTGTCAGGGCGATGAAATATCTATTTCAAATTCAAACGAGTGTTGTCACTGACAAATGTTTTATTTGTAACTTCGCAGGAAAAGCAGTCACAAAAGACGGGTAAAGTTTTTATTCTATTCTATTCCAGAATAAACCCAATTAAACGCACCCTAAGGCCAAATTGCGCTTCGGTTTGTTGAATGTATAAAGACGTTGGCCCCCAAATTGTTATTTCATTGAAAGTTTAGTTTATACACGACATTTATCTCATCAATCAACCTTAAGAATATTACTAGTTTCACTGCGGGAAGCTTTTTGTCATGATAGACTAGAATAAATTGTCATTCAGACAGGCTGGGGCGTAAAAGCAAAGTCAGGCCTTGTGTACTTTGTCGTTGTCGTTCTAGTGTTTCCAAACAGACAAAAAGCTTTCAAGTCACTGCGCTTTTGCTAGCACAGTGTTTTTGATTTTTTCCTACATGTTTTTTGCATTGTTTCCTATTGAATGATAGCTTTTTTCCCTGGCACAGTTTTTATGTTTAGTAGGTCACTTTGTTTGGTCAATTCATTTTTTCCTACAAATCATGAAAATTATCTTATTTCCTATTTTCGATTTGGACTGAAAGGGCTTAACGCAATTCAAGTGAGTTAACACTTAGGGCTGACTATTTTTTCCTAAAGCTGTACCAGCAAAACAGTGACTTGGCTAAGTAATAGATTAGATCTAGTTACAAATATTTCCAATGTAATTTCTTAGGTGGGCTGTGGTTTTTAAGGATGGCTGTTTATACAAAGTGTTACGCGCAAAATGTTTTTATGTTACAGATAAGTCGTTGACTGCCTAAACAAAGTGAATTAAGATTCTTTTCACCAGTTGATAACGAGCAATGCCAGATTTTTGGCATTCGATGTCGCAAATGTTGATATATATTTCCATGCAGTTTTTCTTCTTCTGTACTTGTTCAAACCCTTCGAATCTAACGCTAAAGGAAAGCGTTTGATAAGCATGGCTGAAGCGCAAATAATTGAAAGGAAAGTATGTCAGGTCCACTGACCTTATGATATCAATTAGGAAACATACCCATAAGAATGCAACCACTTTTAGTTTAGCCAAAGCACTAAGTCAAAACGAAGAAACACCGTGGCAGAAGAACCGATTTAACATTCCTACCTCCAACACTTTACATTTGTATTTATTTTCGTACCCCAGGTATATGGATGGATTATGATGTATGTGTACAGAAACACAATTTTCGTAGCTTTTCTTCTTTCTTTGTATGATATGTTGTAAATTAAAAATGCATGCAGTAAGCCAGCTTGTAAATCTTTAAATGTGCATTCTGTGTAACTGTAAGACTACCTAGAATTAAACTAAGCAGGTAAGTACGAATGACTGAACGAAGATAAGTTGGGTCACTGCAATGTTAAGTGGGCTGGTAAATTTTA
>JAOBRD020378096.1:0-19920 GCA_027575215.2 Hydrozoanthus sils
TTCTTTATAAGAACTGTCAAAGAATGGAATGGACTGCCTGACGAGCTGATTGAACAGGAGACTCTTGAATCATTTAAGTCAGCCCTGGCCGACTATCTTAATCTTACCCACTGACTTTTTTTCTTTTTTGTTTCACTTTCACCTGATTGCTTTACACTTGCACTTGTAACTGCACCTTTTAAATCATATGTTTTAAATAATTGGCGCCTGCACTACACATGTATTCGCGTAATGGGCAACCTTTGCGGATTATAAAATATAAACAGGAAAGCGCAACCCAACTGCGATTCCCGACCAGATTTTTGATGATCTGATCAAGTTAACGAGAGAGGAACCTCTTCCTCCAGTAAAGGAAAAATCAATCTCTGAATAGGCCGCTACCTTCGTTATTGGAGAGCACAAGGTGAAGTAAAGATTGTGCAAGAAATTGCCAAGGAGATATTGTAGTGTAGAAACAGAATAATTCTTTGGCAGTCAGATGTGGAAAAAGTGGTTGCTCAAGAATATGATTTAAAAAAAGGATCATGTGCTCGTAAACTTGTAAACAATTTAAAAGGTTATATTGACCTGGGTCGAAAGAAAGTTCAAACTATTTTAAACACGAACCGTCTTCATCATTGTCGAAATGCGCAGTTTCTTAACAAAGCGACCCTTAAGCCAATTTAGAGCCAAAGACGTGCAGATAAGACACCAAATCGACAATGTGGATATGGGAAGAGAGAGAAGCGTTTCTGTCAATGGAAAATCTTACCGTTATATTCTCACCGTTATTGATGTTTTTGGTCGTTTTGTCTGGCTTCGGGCAATAAGGGGGAAAAAAAGCGACGCCATAGCGAAAGCGCTAGGAGGGATTTATCTAGAACACGGCCCATCAAGTGTTATACAGAGTGATAAAGGTGGGGAATTTAAAGGCACGCTAAAACAACTGACTGAAATAACGAACATCAAACTAATATGTTGTAGCCCCTACTACCCTCAATCTCAAGGGAAGATTGAAAGAAGCCACGGCTCCTTCGAGAAACTTCGATATGACATGCTAAAATACCAAAAGAAAGGCGTCAACTGGGCCAGGAATTTAGGGGAGTACCAACGGATATTATATGAAGACCCAAAAGAGATTCTTGGACTCAAGACTCCATTTGAAGTATATCTCTGCCGAAGAAATCACACCCAAAAGAGACCCAAAACAACTGAGGTTGTTGATGAACCCTCTTTTAACGCACAGCGTGTCATGCCAGTGACTTCTGACTACACAAAGCGTTTGTCTCGTTCAAAAGAACTAAGAAAAAAGCAAAGGCTGCGTCTGACAGATGCAATAAGCGCATGGTGAGAACACAAACACAGACAAATCCTCCATCTCAGTACTACGTTGGCGAGAAAGTGTTTGTTTGTCTGCCCGGAAAAGGAGGACATGTACCTAGTAAGCAAGTTTTTGTTGAAGCTAAAGTAATTTTAATTACTCGTGCCTGGGTCGTTAGGCCGTTATCCTTTTTTTTTCTTCATTGAATTCTTTAATGGAAGACCAGGTGCAAAAGTTTCTGTTTTGAAAAGTACGGAACAGACTGTAATTTTACCCGAGTCGGGCGTCAAAATTTTGTTTGCCCATCCTGAAGTGTTTGTAGAGATTAAGGTTTTTCCGTTCAAGATCATCCAAAGACGTATTTGCGCTGTAATTGTCGATCAGACACATCTCGTTGAGGAGTGGTGAGTTGTATTTGAGAAATATTGATACCAAAAAGCGTGTTATAATTTAGACAACTATGATGGCTAATTGAGATTGCCTTTTTTTAGATAATCGTTTTAAAATTGTAAATTTTACGAGTCTTTTGTTGTTACAAATTACACTAAAATGTGTACTTTATTTGGGGAACTTCAACTAGTATAGGGGAATACAAGAAGAAATAAACTTGGATTTTTTAAAGCTCAGTTGGCCAAGTGCTTGTTGTCTTTACTGTGATAATACAAGGTCAATAATGGTGTTCACTAAAATAATTTTTACCACTAGCTGTTTTTTTAGCTTACTGAAACACGAACTCATTTATTAACCAAAAATAAATTTTCCATTTATCTATCAATACCATAGGATTTGTTATTACATTGTGTGTTAAACCTCATTTTCAAATACTTGTTTCTTTTGGTTAATTTTTATGGCAAGCCAAACAGAACAAAAGTGTACTAAAATTAAAATCACCCAATGAGAAACAAAAACCACCATATGAGATTTAAAAATCACTGAGACAAAAAAACACCATATGAGATTTACAAATCACTGATTGAGAATTTAAAACTACCGTATGAAATTAGGAGTTAGTATGTGAAAATAAAAATCACCAGGTGATTTAGAAATCACTATTTGAGATTTTGAAACTACCACATGAGAATAGAAATCACCCAATGAAAATATCGATTAGCAGTCAGATTATTCCGAATGAGCCTCCATAGTAACGTGCAGCGGTAAACCATCAAGAAACATGGCGGATGAAACCTAACCTGAAGTAAACCGTGAAGATATAAGAGAAATATTGAAGATGATTTCGACAGTTTGCGAAAGCACCTGCTTACCGAATGTCAGACTGTTAAGGATTAGAAACTTGCGAAAGAAGACTGGAAGAGCATCTAAGAATCCTTGTTGCGGTTTCTTTTTCACGAAGTATTTCCAGCGTTTTGTCTTCACAATCAAGACGTCTTTTTAGCAAATTGATTGATTGCCTAGCAGCCTTGCTAACGTGGATGTCAAACTACCTAAACTCTTCTCTAATACAGAATGAAAATAACGGAAGAACTGTGCCTCTTTCTGAGGGCACAGGAGGGAGAAGGTCCTATGTTATTTCCAAAGATCAGCTAGAGTTGTTACGGGAGACTGGAATGAACTGGCAAAGCATTGCGACTATTCTTGGCGTTTCTGAAAAAAACTAATTACCGAAGAAGAATAGAGTTTGGATTGCCAGATAGTTTCACGGAAATAACAGATGAGGAACTGGACGACCTTGTTCGAGACACTCTCAGATTTACACCCAATAGCGGAGAGGTTTATGTCAGAGGGAGTCTCAAAGGCAGAGGTATAAATGTCCAACGTTCTCGGGTTAGGGAAAGTTTAGAAAATTTAGAGGTCTTGGGAGGGCAATCAGAAGACGGTATGCCATCTGTAGAAGAACATATGATGTAGCTGGGCCAAACCATTTGTGGCACATGGACTCAAATCACTACTTATACAGTGGCGTTTGGTACTCCATGGTTGCATTGACGGTTTTAGCAGAACAATTATATATTTAAAATGTTGCACAAACAACAAGGCTAGTACAGTTCTTCAATTATTTGAACGTGGAGTTACAGAATTTGGACTTCCCAGTAGGGTTCGGGGTGATCGTGCGATGGAGAACATTTATTTGGCAACAGCGCCGTAGCTAGTATGAGACAAACCGAGGCAGTTGCTTCGGTAAAAAAAAATTATATTTATATATATATATACATTTTTTTTTTATTCTTAGATAAATGGGGGATTCTTGTACACAGAGAAACTAAAAGAAGAGCGGTCAATTGTCAGCCGATGACAAGAATATTTTAGTTTTGGTAAAAATGGCGATGAAAATAAGTTAATGATACATATATGTAAGCAGTTTTATTGCCACACCACGGTACCGAATGACATGAACTCCGGAATACCGCGAGGTCCTCGACGCTAGTGACCCTGGTCACTAGGCTCCATGCGCGCGCGGTCACGCATGCGCCCTAGTTCACGGCTGTTTCACAGACGCGAATGTGGAAATTTAGTTTGCGCATGGCAAGTTTAATATTTCTTTGAATACCCGCTGAGCAGCTACTGATTGCGGCTCAGATAGCGGAGAATAATAATCACCCTAGAAACAAGTGTTCCACAAAAAGCCTATGCGCAGTGGATATGTTTTTCGTAGATGTCAATGCGCGATTGTTATTTTGTAACTCGGATAGTTGAAATACCATATGACCGCTCTTATTTCAGCGCAGCATAAAACACAGAGTTACAGCGGTGGTAGTTTGTTTCGAGTCTTGATGTTGTGTCGTATTTCACTAACTCAGAAATAGCTGTATTCTTTTTTGTTCCCGAATTTTTTTCTGACTTTTTATTTGTCCCCAAATATGTATTGTCCTTTTGGCTAGTCCAAAAATATGATACTGTTTTAATCAGAATTATTTTGCGCCCGTAAAGGTAAATTGTCTGTATCGATTGCGAGTAAACAAAATGGCGACCATTTGCGACTTGGCGGCAAAAACTCGCTTTTAAAGCACATTTTTTGGATTTAATATTTGTTATTAAACCATACAGTGCACTTTTATGGCACTGTTTTCGGTTTCTGTGAAGAAAAGCAAAAATGTTTGGAAGAATTTGTGAGTTAACTTACGAACAGATGGTCAGCAAGGGTCGCCCACGCGACTATTGCGCTACAACTACATAAACTCAGGTTGCGCGAAAGACGATCGCGAGTTGCAAGTTCACACGCACACGATACATTTAAGCACTTGTACAGTTTATATATACACAATAACTTGTTTAAAGGGCGAGCCTTAAGATGGTGACTTTTGTTTGAAATTTTCAACAGAGTAAAGTCATATTTACAAACATAATTTTCAAATAAATGATTTTGCTCAACATGTAAGTGTGGTCCCTTGTTTTATTTTCCCAACACGTAACAATACCAGAATTCAAGCTATGTTCACCGTTTCGAAATCTTGACCTCACCTTTTCCTTTCGCTTGGCTTTAAAAGATAGCGATTTGCGTAACATTTTACTGAATAAAAAAATCACCTCAAGACTCAATTATGGCGAATGCTCTGGCGAAATCTGGACTAAGTGAACATCAAGAAATTTTCTCTAAGCTTTGTCGAATATGTGGACAGCGACTAATGAAAGCTCACGAAAAATACGAAAATAGTTTTTATTGCGGGCAAAAGGACTTAATTTTCAGTGCATTTGGTGTAAACGTTAAGGAAAACGATCACGAATCCTACCCCCAAATATTTTGTCACAAATGCTATAAACTGGCATTCAGAAACGGGACGCGTTAAGCAATAACCATGTGGCCTTCGCACAAAAAAATTGGTGAATGCAAAATATGTAATGATTACAAAAATCGACAAAAACCAGGTCGACCAAAAAAAGCTAAATGAGGACCAAAACCAAAATAAGTTGTTAGTGATACTCGACACAAGGGAGCAAAAATTGCCAGGCTAGTCAATGGAATGTCTGCCACTCTCAGCTTCAACCCTAAAGAATACAAGAGACAAACGGACACTTTCGTATTTTCAGATAGGGTAAGGAATATGGAAAGCTACCGTGGTTCAGTAACTTTTACATCCTGAGCATTTCGTTGAAAAAATAAGGCATGAATACCTGTCCCATATGTAAAGGAGTAATGGATCAACCAGTGCAAACTCAATGCAAAGTACCACATATTTTTTGTGTTGCCTGTTTGTCATTTTCTATAGATATGTGTGGCTCCAACTGCCCTGTCTGCAGAACTGCAATACTTAACCCTAAACAATGTATTACCCCTGTGCACTACTTACAACAAATTATATCAGGGCTGGAATTTAAATGCCCCACCTGCAAAACAATTATGGAACTGCAGCGATACCCCCTCCATCAGGACGAATGCAGCCCAGACACAGGTGCTGACACACAAGAAAAAACTGGCACACAATCTGCATCGCCATCTCCACAACAAACAGTAGCACCAGTAGAGGTTACCCATCTAGTAACCCCAGCCCCAATCCAACAACCCATACAAGTGCCTGTGACAACAGAGGTAGCAGCTTTCCAACCCATTCAAGCACCTGCACCACCAGCACCTGTGCAAGTATCTCAAGTACTCCCTGCTTCAGCACAGGTCCCCAATCCCACCATCCCCTATCACCACCTAACTGTACAGCAGTTGTTATGCAGCAACAGCAATGAGATGGTGTCAACAAAAGAGGAAGTGGCATTACATATCATTCGCGAGTGTCTTAAAAGGGCAGCTGACGGAATGACTATATCATTAAAAACAGGAGGGCAGGTAACTGAACCTTTAACATCTTAGTGCTATTAAGAAATTTGTAAAACAAAATGATTAATAATCACGTATTAATCAAGAATATTATTTTTAAAAATTCCTTTCCCCTTTTCCATGAGCCTTTTGTGTTGGCAAAAAGAACTTGCCCCAGAAAATCAAGTGTTGATGCTGGGAACAAGACTGTGAGGAACAGAACCAAGACTCTGCAGCAAACAAGAATGGCCATTAGTGCCGATGCTGCGAGCACACAGTTTCGTGATGAGTTGAAGTCCATGGGCAAAACTCAGAGGGAAGCTCTTTTAAAAGGGTGCGTTGGAAAGGATTTCAAACTTTCAATCCCTGATAGAGATACCCTGGCAATGAAGGCAGACCTGGATGAACTTGGAAAAACCTAATTCGAAAACTGACACAGTGGTCTTCTGTATGTTTAATGCAAAGGACACATGGGTAAACCTGCACTACAGCGATATAGAGATGAAGTAAAAACACTCAGTAGTACAACATGGCAGTGAGTAACAATTATTTATTTTATCAAATTTACTGATAAATCATGACAATACAATATTCTAATGTAATAATTACATAATTTATTCATCAACATCATCACTACAGCGATATAGAGATGAAGTAAAAGTACTCAGTAGTACAACATGGCAGCGAGTAACAATTATTTATATCAATTTTACTGATAAAACATGACAATACAATATTCTAATGTAATAATAACATGATTTATTCATCAACATATTTCAAAATTTTGGATACTGTGGCACTATCAACAAGGACAAGAAACAAGTTGTATTTCTCTATGGCGATTACGAATTCATGTGTGAAATATTTGGGATCGCTGGTGCTTCAGGCGAGTACTGATAACAAATAAATATTTTATTGTTACCAATAGGAAAATATCCTTGCCTTTGGTGCCTCATCAGCTCAGATATGCTCAGTGTCCCACGCAATGATCCCCGAAGTGCCAGTATTCAGCCACGGACTCTTGAAAATGTCAGGAAAGACTATGAGAATTATGTAACAGACGGTTCAAGGCCAAGTCGCCAACGAATGTTCCATAATGTCTTGCATAAAATGTTGTTGGTAATTGAGCTTGACAAAGTAAAATCATGATAAACTGTTCTACAACGCTTAAACTTTATCTTCATGAAAAAAAAATGATAGATATAATTTTGTTATTTTTTGAAGACTGTTTAGTATAGTAATACAAAATTTATTTTAAAGTTTTAATCTGTACAGGTTTGCATTCCTGGTCTTCATATCAGTTTGGGATTTTTTAAGAAACTATTTCATGAATTGGAAGATCAGTGTTTTCTTCTCGATAAGATCACTTTGCAACTTTCAGTGGAGAGTGGTGATCTTGACGAAACTGAGTGCAACGAGAGAGCTGCTGCCATTACTAATGCAAACCAGCACAAAGTTCGAGCAAGAAGGCTTCGTGAAAATGCAGCAGCTTTACAAGAGCTGCTAACAATGCAAGCTTTGCATTGTCAACAATCACTTACACTTAATGTAAATGTCTTGCAGAATGATGTTTTGAAGATGCATGAACAAGCAGAACAGGAGGAAACAACAAATGCCTTCAGAAAGAGCATATATTAACATAAAACAAACAAAAAGGCAGTGTACACATATCCAAAATAAAATAATAAATAACTCGAATTTCTATTTGCAAAATTAACTGTCTTGGATAATTTTTTTCACAGGAAAAGCTTGCTGAAGAGCAACTGAGCTTAGCTGCTCTTGATAAATCAGAAGGACCACTTGTCCAGCATTTGGATATTGTCCTCAAGTCAATAAATGTCTTCAGGCAGGCATATCATGGGAAATCATTCATTGGAAATCATGTACACCTTTGTCTTAAAATACATGACAACAGGAAATAATCTAAACATGAATAAACCTCTTGTTTTTTTAAACTAAAATCCACTCGAGGAATTGAGTTATTATTACTAAAATTTCAAAATAAATTTTCCTTCTTTGTTATACCGGATGAGAACATAACTAAGCTTTGTAACAGTGTTACGGAGAAAACAACAGAACTTTATCAAACACTAGTTCCTGCATGAGGCAACAGAAGTCAGCCAGAAGTTTCACAAAGCGTTCAGTTTCTTTGCTAAGTGCCATAATGTTTGCGACTCAGCAAAGTATCTGCCTGATGAGACCATAAACAATCTGGGTAATGCTTTGAAATCTTATCGACATTAAAAAAACTTAATTGTTCAGGATGTAAAAATGAATTAAACTAAAAGGAAATCTACAAAATTTTGCCAATTGATAATGACTGAAAACCAATTTCTTTACGTTTTCAGAAAGAGACATCGACAATTTATTGGCTTATCTTCGAACATCCTTCCCCAACATGTCGATTACACCAAAGCTCCATATGTTGGCGGATCACGTTTGCCCATTCCTTAGAAAATGGCACATGGGTCTGGGGTTCTATGGCGAACAAGGCATAGAAGGGATTCATAGCGAATTTAACAAACAAGCATCCCGCTTCCAGCAGGTTCTTGAGCACGATGTACGATTGCGACAGCTTCTAACAGACCACCATGTCAAGATCAGTCCTACACTTGTTGGGAGAGCTCCAACAACTAAAAAACGAAATTTAAAAAGGAAGCTAAATGAATAAAAGCAAATTAGTTCTGTTCTAGCAAATTATAGTTCTGTTCTAGACTGAAATATATTAACTGTGAACATCTTAACTGTTTATTTCAGTTCACTTATTAAATACTCAGAAAAGAATATGTACAGTTAACCAAAATATGAGTTAATCATCAGTTTCAAATTTTTACGTTCGATTTTCTCTGGTTTTCAGCTTGCAGCTGTGTTAGTTTTATTCCATTTTAAAGGTCTTAAGTTCGATATTGTAAAATGCAAATAAAATATATACAAAGCTCTGTTGAATGCATAAAGAATGTCTTATTTAACTATTAAATGCGACCGTCATATTACGATGAACATTGACAAGGCGTTTCCCGAACCGTCATTTCGCCAAGATTAAAAATAGCTCGAAAAGTGCTTCAAACAGTTCAGATTAAAATACGTACCTTGTAGTTTACTTGGGGAATATTTGTTCATTTCGACACACACAGTCGTTGTCCCGGGAAAAATTCGTGTCTTTCAGAAAACAGAAAAATATTCTGCTTCCCTATGCAAATCCAAAATGTCGTTAAGTCCACCATAGCAACCAATTAAAATGGAATTCCGCTTATATACCACCGATTTTGCTCAAATTTTCAACGGTTCTACCATTCTTCCTCAACAGAGCTTCCAAAATTTCGAAAACATTAGCAAGATGGCAAGATTTGATTGGTTCAGAGAAACAACTGTTGCTCCGTCGCTATGGACGCAGGCCGCGTGGAAAAAATTAGCATAAAATTAACTATCCAGCTAACTTCCTAAAACCAACGTGCATGCGCCAACTAAATTTCCAGCTCGAAACAGCCGTGTAGTTATTCAAACGTGCACATGTGGTTCGCTCGGATTAGCATTCATCGAAGATATGGCACAACGATCCATAGATGTTTTTTTTAGTAGAAAACGGTATGTAAAACTTGCAATTTGTTTTTTCTAAATTGTCTTCAAATCAAAGGCTTTGAATTGTTTTATTCACAATCAAAATAAATCAAACTTACAGTGATTATCACGAAGTTCAAGCTGAGTCAGAAGAAGCCGAGCTGCCGAGCCGAGCTACTAGTAAAAATCTACCTGTCTCCATGACTCAAAATGAAAAACAGTCATTGAAGCAATGCTATAACCGCTTTGCTAAATCGTCTGACCATGGATGATTGGAATTTCATTTTGAATTTATCAAAAGAATGAATTTTGAATGTTAACGCTATTCAATGAAAAAGGCGACAGTGTTTTTGATCATCAGAAAAAAAGATATACAATTGTGTCAAATTGTACCTAAAAATGTATCTAAATACTTCTCAAAACGCTGGAAAGAACATTTCCGAGAGTCTAAATTTAAAATTTTCCTTGGGAGGGATGCCCCCGGACCCCCTTAGAAACTCCCGACTGGTTTGCCTCGGGTCCCATAAAGTCTGGCTACGGCCCTGGGCAAGATACATTATCACAAATAGAGGTTCTGAAAGAGGTTATTTTAGAACAGGGACTACTGTTCATAATCAGAGGATTGAGAGACTATGGGCAGAAGTGAACAGGATAAGTTCTGCATTGTACAAGGATCTGTTTCAATTACTTGAAAATAGTGGAGATTTGAACCCTCTTGATGAAATCCACTTGTATGCTTTGCAGTATGTATTTTTACCTAGAATCAATGCATCACTGGAAGAGTTCAAGATACAGTGGAATCATCACAATCTTCGCACATCGCAGCATCAAACACCTTTGGCTCTGTGGCACACTGGAATGCTTAACATGCATGAAGAATCAACAGTTATTGATTGAGAGACATATGGAGTTGAGACTGATAGCCCCATAACTGAGATTAACACTGACAATAATGTTGTTGTTCCGAGTTACGAAGTTGAACTGTCAGAGCAGAGTTTCCGAGAGCTTCAGCTGCCAGTTGATCCCACTTCAGATGATGGAAATAATGGCACAAGCCATTTTTTACATGTTAAAAAACTGATTGATGTACTCACATCACAATTTTAATTTCCTTTAGGACAAATAAAACTTGATATCAGGAAGTGAAGTTAATGATTAACCCTTAAAAGTTGTTCCTGTGAAAAATAAATTAATTTTGTTTCCCAAGAATGACGATGTTTCCCAAGCAAAGATCAGAGTGACATGAGGTTTGAGGGAAACAAAATTTACTGGTTTTCAAGGGACCAGCTACCAAGTGATATTTTATAGAGCACCAGAATGGACTTTTGTACCATCTTGAAATACACCAGGTTTCCATGGGGCATTAGGCCTTTTTAATGCTCAGTTCTACTGCAAGCACAACGATATTATATGTGATGGTGTAACTAACACAAAATGACACGCTTTTTATTAAACATATAGTTTTACTTAACCATTCATAAAATGAGCTTTCTGATCAACTCCTGGGATGTGTTTGAGCAACTTTGTTCTGGATATTCTGAAAAACATTCACTTTATTCGTTTATAATGAAGTCAATAAGAACATAGTTTATCATCACTCTGCTGAGATTCAGAGATGGTATAACATGGTTATTCAGTTTGTGTTTCTTGTTCCTTGACCCTATTTTTCCCAAGTATATGATATGGATGTACATGAACAAAACATGTCAGAACATAAATTATCGTTTTTTCACCTCAACATCATAACATCAAACAGCTTTACTTGAGTTAAACATATTTTGTAAATCTATTTTTTGGAATACAGAGGTAAATAAAAATGCATTAATTATTTTGATACTATGTAGATACAAGAACATAATTTTCATTTATTCAAACTTTTTAAATAACCCAACCATGAAATTTGAATTTGAACAGAACAGTATAGCAAAAGAAATGTGAGATCCTAGGTCAATCTACAACAAGGGCAAGTTAGTGCTAAACAATGGAAAAGCTCCATGCATCTTTGCATTGAATAGTACCAGTTAGGTCTTCAGGCAGCTCATTATAATTCTGATATGTTGTGGAAAGCTCAAGGATTGGCCCACAGGTTCGCGCTATTGGCATACGCGTTGCTCCATCAAGGGAATTGAATGCCACAAAAATGGGCATGTCAATTAGCAGCTCATTCCCAGTAGTAAATGCAAGAAATGCACATAAGGCGCTTTCATTTAAAGACTTTATATACCTTTTGAGATGATCAAAAACCTCGCGTTCTGATGCAGTGGAGGGGTCCCCCTCTAGCAGTTTCACTACTTTTCTTCCTGTTGGCTTTCTGCTTATATACAGCTTTGTCAACTCCTCTAGTGACCTAAACTGTGGTAAATTCTTTAGTCTAGCAACAATGGGTGACCAACAATTGAACACATACTTTGGCTTTTGTACTAGTTCTTGATGTGCCAGCTTACTAATAACTTCAAGTACATTATCCTTATTGGAGTTCTTGTGGCACTTATAACTTCTGAGGACATCAAGAAACTCGTCACTGTTTAAATCAAAATCTGCTTCTGTACGCTGCTTCAAGATTTCTGCTTCATCATGAGATACAAAAACAAAAATTGCTTCAAGGAGAAACCAAACAAAGAAGAACCTACAAATGTACGTGACAGAGATGTGGGAAAATACTGGGCATCCAGAAACCCCCAAACAAGCACCCTACCGACTGATTCCCATTCTGGTTTTTGATAGTCATGTCGCAGACAAGGTACTTTTTCTGCTGCACCGAATGCTAGGGGAACAAAAAACTGACGCCAAAAGAGACTTAAAACTTCCCGTAAAACCCCATAACCCCTTCCCCTTTCAACTTTTCCATGGTCATCAATAATGACAACTTCGATGCTCTGCTTAAGTATGATGATGTCTTTAAATTCTTCAATCATGTCCTTAAGCACATTGGATCTGTGTACTTCCACTCTGCGGCTGGGGCAAAGACTATCACCACTCAAAGGCCCTTGAAAAGGAGCATGATTTTAGTACCCAATACAATAACTTTGACAAGGAAAACAAACGTACAAATCAAAACTTTCAGTTCTTTGTGATATTGATACTAATGATGCCTTTCTATATACAAGTAATTTGCACAAAAATGAACATGTCTGTGTATACACATGGGATTAATGACTAATTCAATCTTCAGTTTCCAGTTTGTAATTTGGAGCTGCAGTTGGAACATCAACTCAGTGCGAAGAAAATAATTTTATAAGTTACGCAATTGATGACTGTTTTACATGACAACTGAGATGAGAAAGTTAAATAAAGTTGTGGAAAAGGGTTTTCTTTCAAAACACACTTACCTAAAAGGAGAGAAGAACAGAGGAAAATATTGAAGCAAAAAGAAATATGAAAAAAAATAAAACTTTGTTTTTTATTGTGTTTAGCTATGTCATTTGATTTGTCAATTTTTGGGAGTACAGCTGGAGAAGGATTGAGCTCTATATATGATAACAGTTGGATTTATAAGTTATTTTGCACAAGTGCTTGACTAACATGAGGAATAAACTACTGCCTTGAATTTCTAAAAGTTGAACGAATAAAAATAAATTGGAAGAATAGACTGTGACAAGTACACTAGTTCTCAAAGAGAAAGAAACTGATTTGGATACAACTGAGACATTACACTTGAAGATGGATGTCGAAACGAAACGCTGATAAAACAATTATTAAAACCTGTTTGTTGTTGTTCTTGATCTACTGGCACATCGCTTGGCTGATCAATGCTTAAGATTTCGGCTGGTGAAGCAACTCCAACTACAGGTAAGATGACTTATTTTAATGATGTTATCATGATCTCAAACCTTTGATTAATACTTAGGATTTATGTATTTCATTCTATAATTAATAAATGATTAAAAAGGGGAGATTGAAAATGCTAAATAACCAGGTATAGTAACAAACAAAGTTATTCTTGGAGAGACAGAAATACTAGTTTTTTTTATAATTAAACAAACATATTTATATAAAAAACTGTCTCTGCTTGCTCTTCTTCAAGGTGTAATTGATCAAGAAAATGTTACTGTTAATTTTAAATACTACTTAAATGAAAAAATTTGTACAAACTTATGTGCTGCTAAGAAATATTGTGGTGACATCATTGGAATTTGACTCTGTACGGACAGGATTGGTAGGATACATTTTGATATTGTACTTGAATTACACACTAACATTAATTGTAGCACAGACTTAAATGAGTCGAAACAAAAAAATCTAAAGAACATCAATCTCGAAACAAACAAAATTGGGGGAAGGGGTTGAAAAGAGGTACCTGTTAGCATACTATCATCAATGCCTTCAACATCACATTCAGCACCATAATCATCAAGTTTGAATTCATCTCTAGTCTCCTTAATCTTATCCTTCAAACACAAAAAACAGAATTGTAAGGACAAATATCATTTTAAAGTTGAAGATAAGCATTATACAGTTTTTGAATAAATTGAGCTATATTGATATCTAACCTTTAGAAGTTCTTTGTTTGGGCGAACATATACTGGCTTGTTCTTGAAGATACGGTGTAGAATGATTCCATTTATCCCTTGGCCTTGTTGGCCAGGAGCCAGGGTTGGCTTCACAAGTTTATTGTGAGCCGATGTTAGTATCTCAATGTCAACCACTGATTTCAGCGAATGCCTCAACGATGGTCGCTTCAACCTGTACTTCACTCATGCCCTTGTTGAATTCGCAGGCTGACAGCACGTGGCCGTTCTCAAATAGCACAAGTTTGGGGCCTTGTTTTGGAACACCGGTACTTGATGGGCCAGACAGAAGAACCAAGTCACATAGAAAAGTTCCCTTGTTCACCGAACGTGCCTTTCGAACAATATTAGTTCCAATCCTTCTCATGTCTGATATTCTTCTGAAGTGGCTGAGAGTGGATGTGTTCGGCCTTGAGCCAGATGAACGTGAGGTGCATGGCCGAGTGCTCCCGGGAGCGTTTGAAGAAGATTCCCACGCGGGAGAAGAAGACAAGTTTCCTAACGTATTTCTCCTGAAAATTCTAGACACTTCAGTATTCGTTTGACTTTCTGCGGCTTTACCTATTTGTTTGGAAAGATCTCGAACGGTTTCTATAAGTTTTCCAATATCTCGGATATCACTCGGTCAATCGTCATCTGCCATGTTTTCAAAGGCGCGCGTCACAAGTTTGTTTACCGCTGCACAGTACTTTGCACGCTCGTTCGGAATAATCTTACTGCTAGTCAATATTTTCTTTGGAAAATTTCTATTCTCATGCGGTAGTTTCAAAATCTCAAATAGTGATTTCTAAATCACCTGGTGATTTTTATTTTCACATACTAATTCCTAATCTCATGCAGTAGTTTTAAATTCTCAGTCAGTAATTTGTAAATCTCATATGGTGTTTTTGTTTCTCAGTTAGTGATTTCTAAATCTCATATGGTGGTTTTTATTTCTCACTGGGTGATTTTAATTTCAGTACACTATTGTCCTGTTTGGCTTGCCATGAATTTGAAAGGAAGGAGTTTTGACCAGCTTATGGGAAACCTGGACTGCTAGCAAACTATTTTCCAGCTGTGCCGATTGTGGCTTTAACTGCAACTGCAACACAGAAGTCTCAATCTCTTATCAGTAGCTCACTTGGACTTTTTGACGCCCTTGTTGTACCCATCAACCCTGACCGTCCAAATATTTATTTTCCTCATATAAGCGGAAAGCAAGCGGTGATGATAATCTTACAGAAATTCTTGACCCTCTTGTTTTTCAAATGAAAAAAGAACGTCATGATTTCCCACTTACTTTGATATATGGCAAATTAGAAACAATTTCTGAATGTTACATGTCATTCAGTGAGTCCTTAAGCAGAGAACAGTACGAACCTACAAGTGCTGCTCCTGTTGCAAAAAACAGGCTGTTTACTCAATATCGTGCTCAGTATCCTGACAGTAAGCGAAAAATAATTGTTTCTGAACTTTCTAATAAGAAACCAAAGTTGAGAATATTATTCGTTACAGTGGTCTTTGGTTTAGGTGTTGACATAAATAACATCAGGCAAGTAAACCATATTAGAGTTCCATATACTATAAAAGAGTACATTCAGGAAGCTGGACGTTGTGGGAGGGATGGATTCCCAGCTAGGGCAACAATTTATTTCAACTTGTATGATATATCATCTGCAAGGTCAATTGACAAATGTAATGCGTAATTATGTGGTTCAAGAAATCTGTAAACTGAAGGCCATTCAAAATTATTTTGGTTTTCCGCTTCCAAAGAGAAATGGTCCATTGCACCTTTTTTGTGACCACTGCAAAGCTTTGTGCGACTGTGATAATTGCATTGTTGATGCAGTGGCTGATGCAGAAGTTTGTAATCTTGCTACAAATTTAGACACTGCCTTAAACATTTCTCAAGATGAGGTCACAAAGAAGGGGCTAACAGAGGATAAAGCCGAGAACCTTTCTGATAGGTTGCATGCATACAGATTTCGCTGTATGGCACTGGTAGGTCTTGTGTTGGGGGAGTTTCGCTAGCAACAGGATTCAGCAAAGGGCTGATAGAGTCTATTATACTTAATGCAAGTACTATTTCTTCCGTAGAGGATATTTTTACTGGTTATCCAGTCTTCAGTGCTGATCATGTTAAAGTAATTTATTGACATGATTCAGGAAATCCTTTCTAATTGAAATCTGACATAACTTTCCTAAAGGGTGGTTAGCTGTTTACTAGTGAGCCTAACCTCATTTCTCTTCTGAACTAATAAGGAGTATTGTGAACTTAGAAAGTTTGTTGTTTGATGTACTACCTAGGCTTGCTAGTTGTATATACTCCTAATTGATAGATTTCGTTAAGATTCATAAGTTGCACCTAAAGGAGAACTAAAGTAAAATAACAAATGTGGTTAAGTTAAAAATAGAAATTATGTTAAGTGTGACTATTATTAAAGTTCCTTTTTCCTTTTTTGGTTGGCATGAAATACTGGATAATATAGTTCGAGAGTTTCCTTAAATTTTCTGGTGAGACATAGCACTACGCCAAAACTGTGTGAGCAGTTTTTTTTTTTATTACATTAGTGGTGGGGATAATGATTGTTTACAATAATTTATTCCAAGTTTTCTGTACACGACTCGAAGAGGTTGCTCAAAGGTTTGTGTCATCTATCAAATACAATGGAAAAAGTTCACTTCTTAGGGTTTGCTTTAGCCTGTCAACTGTGCCTTGCCTAATGATCCATGCCACTGATGTCATAAACAACTGCTGATAGGCGTTTCTGAGCTGTTGTACAAGAAGTTAATAGCTGATGTACTTTGGTCTTTTTTGTTGTGGATATTACAATGTTTCTCCAAACGAAAAACTTAATAATTTTGTTTTTAAAAAGTTAAACATTAGCCCATATCGTAGTTGTGCCAGACATTCCGACGATCCAGCGGTATCTATCGGAGCGTAACATCAAAACGAGACTATCGGGTCGAGCTTCGCGTGTTTTGGTAAACAATCTACTGAGAGGAAGTCTACAATCTACTGATTGCGGAAAACACCACGAAATCGCTTCCGAAAACTGCATTTTTCTCTGCCGAAGAAAAGGTTCAACTGCTAAATGGTAACTGCCCTCGTAGTTTAACGAAGACGAGGTTGAAAGAGTGGCTGTCGTATCGGAAAGGAGGTGGAAAAGATGGAAGCGCGCGATCGGTACACCTAAGAAAGAGCTTGTACAAAGGTATAGTATTTAAGTTACAGTTCTGTCTATAATAGTTTTTTGAAGATACGAAGTTTTACCTTCCTTTAATTGCAAGGGTTGTTGGTTACATAAAAAATGGCTGGGAAGAAGACTTTGTTGACAAGTGGAAGCGAACACTGCCAGAAGAATCGTCAGGTAATCAACCTGTGAACTCGGCGACGAATGTATTCTTCCCTGGTTTGGTAAACTGGACTCTCTTGCGAGAAGCTGTTGCGAATGTGCCTTCTTTTAATATGCAGAATGTTATGCAATATTTCATCGAAAGAAAGGCAAAGGATAACGAATGCAACCGTGATTTTAAGAACACTAGCAACAAAGCATTTGGCCTTTTTCGACACGGACACGTTCAGAAAATTGAACTAACATGTGACAATGACTTTGCATATCAGATGCGACTGTTTGCCCGAAACGAAAAAACCACCACGTATAAACTACAGCTTTCTTTGCTTAAGGACAGGAAAAACGAGGGCGATATTGTCTTCGCATGCTGCCCTTGTCCTGCTGGGAAAGGCCCCAAAGGTTCATGCAAACACATCGCAGCTGTGTGTTATGCACTTGAAGAATTTTGTAGAACGAAGTCGACCCGCGAATTTGAGACCTGTACCTCTAGGCTTCAAACATGGAATCAATCAAGAAAAAGGAAACTCGATCCTCAGTCAGTTTATGACATTGATTTTTCGAAAAAGATTTTCAGAAGAGAAGAAAGAAATGCTGTGAAACCATTGAGTGATCCAAGGCGTGAGCATTACAAAAGCACGACACCCAACAAGTCAACAAAGAACTGCTTGACAAAATCAAGGAGGTTAAACCAGACCGTGCATTCTTTTATCTTCTTTCAGATGAGAAATTGCATAAAGAATAAAAAATCCTTTCACCAATCAAAGAACACCCAGTATCATTGAACAAGATATTAAACAGAGCAGCAAGAGTAAAAGAAAATCTTGCAGTCACTGATGAAGAGAGGAAGAAAATTGCCAATCTAACTAAATCTCAAAGTAATTGACAACAATGGTATGAACATAGACGTGTTCGCATTACAGCCTCAAAGTGCAAACGAGCTATCCTGAAGCCTTCAACTAGCCCAACAAAAGCCATGAAAGAAATATTGCAGTATAACATGCAATACCAAAGCTCTACGATGCAGCAAATTCTACAGGTTGAAAAAAAAATTAAATTGTATGAAAAGAAACCGAGCTGTAAAGTTTAATGAAACAGAATTCCTCATATGAAAGGAGAAACCATTCTTAGGAGCTTCTCCGGATGGCGAAGTAGATGGAGGGCTTGTCGAGATAAGGAGGATCTTTTCGAATGACTTAACTCTCACTGAAGCTGTATGTAAGCTTGGAATTTGTAAGGAAAGTTCTACCGGATAAGTGGTCAATAAAAATTACAGGTTTTATTATCAGGTGCAGTTACAAATGTTTTGTGCAGAAGTTGATTGGGCAGATCTTGTACTAAGTGATCTTGATGATTTGATTATTGTACATGTCAAGAAATGTGTTCATCCCTAAGATGGAGTCATTCTATGACAACCACATTTCTTTAGAACTTGCTTATCCAAGAGCTGCTGATGGACAATTCAAGGTTGAGTGATCTGGTTGATAGAGGTCTTGAAGAGTCTACACGTTGTATGGTTAGAGCAATATAACCATAAACTGTAAAACAACAGCATTTTGATTGATTGTTGTTCCTTTTGTGTATAGACATAATTTTAAGTAGTAAAAACTTTTGCCTCAGTTTAAGATGTTTCATTTGGTTTCAGAATTCAAAATGTCAATCTGATATTTACAGCCAATGCTGAATCAATTGTAGGGTCTAGTGCAAAGGCAACATGAGTGACTTTGTATGAAATACTAAAATAATTTTCTTAATGGTTATAAAAATTTTGGTAGGGATAATGTATGGAGAGTTGAAAACTTGATAAGAAGTTGCTTTAGGTCATTTTGTCTGATACCAAAACAACACAATTTTGTATATGTTAAATTTTCCAAATAATTAAACGAAGAGATAACAGGGATAATGTAAGGAGATTTGAGAACATAATCAAAAGTTACTTACGTCGATTTTGCACTAGACCCTTTCATTTTTCGAAATGTCGGAGGCATTTCATAAAATATATGTATTTTTATCTGACAGATCAAAGGCTGTATTTTCTAGACCAAACTAGCAAAACTACCTTTCTGTAAGTGTTTTTCCTATAGGAATGTCATTAATTGACTATATACAGCTACAGATAAGTGGTTTAAGAAAACATTGTCTTTTGGAAAGTGTTGAGTGAGAGAATTATATTTAGTAGATTATTTTTCACTCAAATCATTTTGCTTGACAAACATACAAATACTACCCTTGTGTCGTGAATAGTATTTTGTTCACTTTAATATCACAAATGTCAATGTTTTTGTTAGACTTTATTTAATAAAAAAGGCATTTTTTGTTACAAAACCAAAAAAACTTGTCTTTTTACTTTAAATATATTTACACCTTATGATAGAGTAAAAACAATAAAAGTGCCGCTTGGTGTATGTTCAATTGTTGTCATTAGGCCGTTTCAGTTCTAAAGCAATTAGCTAACTGTAGATTCAGCAAGAAAACTCAAGAATATCATCTTGCCTTGTGCTTGTTAAATTTTTAGTCTAA
>JAOBRD020378201.1:0-19917 GCA_027575215.2 Hydrozoanthus sils
TCAAACTAGTTTGTCAACATTAACAAGCTGGCCGATATTTTGTTTGCATTTTATATTATGTGTTCAGACATTGCATGATACTTTTCTTATTGTTTATTGTCAAAACACTTTTTTTTTTAACATTTGGTTTAGCTGGCTTATTTCTTGTATAACTATAAATGCTTCAAACTTGGTTACACATTTGTTCTAGACGCCGATTGCGTTGGTTGGTAAATGTCCTGATTTTTGATGCACTTGCAGCTTGACGCTAACTGTTGTTTCTGTACCTGAAGCATTGTACGGCCCTTGGTTAATGTTTTCAATATTTTGTTTGATGTTACTTTTTCTGTTTGGCATTAACCGCATTTTGTCCATCGTGAGGACTCATTAGTTGTCGTTGAATACATATTTTGGGTTCGATAATTTTCGACTTGAGTGCTAGTGATTGCTAGTGTCACAACTCGAGACTTGGGGCTTATAAAAATTGTATATGGTAAAATTTGCTACACAATTTAGTTATAGAGCCATCAAAGATTAGAATTTTGCCCTTGAATTTTATGAAATTCCAAGCTACAGCAATGGTGCTCGAAAGCGCCGCTGAGGTTCTGTATCTTGCAGCTTTGATATTAACACCTGAAATGAAAAGAATCAACTGTTGACAACGGCCTCGAATCGACCATGCTCCTATGATCACATGCAATAAATTCACAACTTGCAAGCTTTACTAACCAGTTTTGTACAGGAATTCACCCTTCTGTTAACGTTATTGTTCTAAAGCAATCTCAATTGCTGCTTCACTGACCGCTTGACATGTCATAACCTGGAGATTCGAGTTGGTTCTTCAAGGGAATAATATGGTTCGAACTGCGGCTCGATCTCACCTAAATCGCTGTCACTTTCACAGTTTTGCTATTCGTTTTCACATGTTTCTTCCTCAACACTTTCCCAGTTACCTGACTCGTAACCAAGTTCTTCTGTAGAGTCGAAATCCAACATTTTCTTTCACTCTCTATTTCTGCTAAACAAAAATATTGAGATAAAGACGAACGCGGGAATTTTTCCCAACAAGATGACATAGTGGTGTCCTGGGGTCTGGTCCCAGTCCACTAAAATAGGGTGCCAAAAATTATAGGAAGATACCCTAAATTAAAACAGCCGTAACTCTGGTTTTTTATCAAATTTCTTTCAAACTTTGCAGAAATGTGTTTTGGACAACGATCTTTTTGAACACTGATAAACTGAAACTATGTCATATGCTCTTTAAGTCCCTGAGTTGTGTAGTTACATTCTTCCAACATCAGTAGAACCCATGTTTTTCATTAAATAAGTCTGGGAGAATAATGGTGCTTATTCATGTTTAGTAATTTGATTTGTTTGGTCAATTCTTATTTTCTCATATTATTAAGTTGTACAAGGGTTATGTACATAGTTAAGGAGAAGTTAGACTTTGATAACTAACTGGCACTGAAGGGTTTTTAAAAGGTAATGGAAAAGCTCATCAATGGTGGTGACCCTCTGCCACCCAGTGTACTATGTAACTACCATATATGTTTCAATATGATCAAGAAGTACCAAAACTGTGTTTTTCTATACTCTTTACTTGCAGATTAAGACTCAATAATATTACATTGATATAGTTAAACTATAATGTAAAGTTAAAGTCATTTGATACTTGATAATTAATTGAGATATTGATTACATTGTGTAACATCCTCCCTGTTTTGAGAATGTCTTACACAGTTATATAAAATTTGAAAAGCTATCAATCATCACTTAGGAGTAAATCAAGTGATCTCTAAATTAGTTGTCCAATATGATATTTTAGCGTGCTCAATAAATTGTTGTCAATATCTTATATTGTCATGATCTATTGTTTCATATGTAATGTCTAATTACTTGCCATGCAAATTTAATTAATGCAAATGTTTCAATCCTGCTATCTTTTGAATCAAATAAGCCAGAATCTTATAATATTTTAAATAATTTTAAAGAATAGTCTTTTCCTCTCGTCTCCAGAAACTGCAGCTTAAACAAGCACTGAATGCTGTCAGATTTAAAGAATAGTCTCTTCCTCCCATCTAAAGTAACTGCAGCTTAAATGAGCCCAGAACTCTGTCAATTTAAAGATGTGTCTCTTCCTCCCATCTCAACTGCAGCTTAAATGAGCACTGAATGCTGTCAATTTTATGGTTGTGTCTTTTCCTCCCGTCTGAAGTAACTGCAGTTGCTGAATGAGCACTGAATTAAAGAATAGTTTCTTCCTCCCATCTTGACGAACTGCAGCTTAAATGAGCACTGAATGCTGTAGATATATAGTTGTGTTTCTTCCTCCTGTCTGAAGTAAAGGCAGAATGAGCATTGAATTAAAGAATAGTCTCTGCCTCCCATCTTGACGAACTGCAGCTT
The DNA here is from genome assembly GCA_027575215.2 of Hydrozoanthus sils. Classification (NCBI taxonomy): domain Eukaryota; kingdom Metazoa; phylum Cnidaria; class Anthozoa; order Zoantharia; family Hydrozoanthidae; genus Hydrozoanthus; species Hydrozoanthus sils. The sequence continues at coordinate 2,386 of JAOBRD020378201.1, forward strand.
AAATGAGCACTGAATGCTGTCAATTTTAAATATATGTCTCTTCCTCCTGTCGGAAGTAAATGCAGAATGAGCATTGAATTAAAGAATAGTCTCTTCTTCCATCTTGACAAACTGCAGCTTAAATGAGCACAGAATGCTGCCAATTTTAAAGAATATTCTCTTCCTCCTGCTCCAGTAACTGCAGGCTGCCTAAATGAGCTCTGAATGCTATCCGTTTTAAATATGTATCTCTTCCTCTCATCTCAAGTAACTGCAGCTTAAATGAGCACTGAACTCTGTCAATTTAAAGATGTGTCTCTTTCTCCCATCTCAACTGTAGCTTAAATGAACACTGAATGCTGTCAATATATAGTTGTGTCTCTTCCTCCTGTCTGAAGTAAAGGCAGAATGAGCATTGAATTAAAGAATAGTCTCTTCCTCTCATCTTGACGAACTGCAGCTTAAATGAGCGCTGAATGCTGTCAATTTTAAATATATGTCTCTTCCTCCCATCTCCAGTAACTGCAGCTTAACCAAGCACTGAATGCTGTCAATTTTCAAGATGTGTCTCTTCCTCCCATCACCAGTAAATGCAGCTTTTAAAAATGAGTAACTGAATGCTGTCATTTTTAAGTATGTCTCTTCCTCCCATCCTCAGTAACTGCAGCTAAAATGCAACTTGAAGTTGTTTTATTTTATTTAATATGTGAACCTTAACTTAAGCTGGTCAAACATTTGTGTACCCAAACCACACAGAAACTTTGTTGTGTGCTAACAAAAATATTTTCCTTTGAGCCCTAAAATACAGCTAATTGTTTATGTGATGTAGGATCCAGCTTTTATAATATGTACCCCTAGTGATTAAATTGGTCCGACATTTTTCAAGTTACAGTTACTCAATGGTTGTTCAAATTCATGTAAGGCCAGGGTCGCACTTAGAGAATTTGCATACTTTTCCAGAATGTTTTCCGGAAAAAAATTTCAGATCTAATTTCTGTGAAGTTTTTTTCTGCAGTTGCTTAATATTGGGGATTTGCTCAAGGTTGATTGAAATAGTTATAACAATTATAATGTTCACCGTTCTTGTTGTCTTTTCAAGTGAAGAACCAGCAGAGAATACCCAGCCTGCTGTAAAATGTGTTCTGGTTTCCATTCAAATGACAAGTCATAACAGCAGTCTATTGTTTTTGACCAATTTTTCCTGAATTTTCCTGCTCAGGCCCTACAGCACGGCTCTTGTGATGTTTTCCACCTGGAAAAAATTTTCCATCTTAAGCAAATACGCCGTCGCACTCGGAAAAGTGTTGGGAGGACAGATTAAAGTGCTAAAATTAACAGAAAATGGCAATTTTTTCCAAGTGCAACCTGGCCCTAAACCTTGTGAGCAGGTCAGATACAATATTATTATCACTGCTGACAAGACATAATTATTTTGATTATTTTTGTATAGCTGGGTCTCATATTATATTACATGTACAGAGTTGCCAATGGATCCGGAGCAGAACACAACATTTCCTGAACATAAAAAACTCATATCAGATGCACTAAATAGAAAATGTTTAAAGCAGCAAAGTTCAGAGTGATTTTTTTTTATTTTAAGATGGACTTTGGTTCATCTTCTCATGATTATATATAATTAAATGTGTTAACATGGAAATTTAATTTTGATTTTTAAAGTTCATATATATATAGATTCTTTAGAACTTCGATTCCATTGTAAACCAATATGACCAAAATTGTGTCCATAATCATTTTTATGTAATCATATTTTGTTAGTTTGTTTAAACAATTTAAATATATAATTATTATAATATGAACTTAGTTATTATTATGGAAATACCAGCAAGTCATGCATCAGCAAATTATACAATATATTGTGTTTCAGTGACTTTGTTGTGCAAAAATTATTATATACTGAATAATTTTTAATGCCCCTCTAAGTTTAAATAATTGTTTCAGTCATTCATAGTTTGCAGATCAGCCAGTCAACTCATGATCATAGTATTCACATACTTGTCATATAGTCTTGAACCATGTCCAAGTCATGTTTAATTTAAGTAACAGACATGTATGTGTGCCAAAGAACATGAAATTTTATCAGGAAATTTGACCTTTGCCCTTGCTTTCTATTGTTGATTATCATTCAACCATGCCCTTACAAATTTTCAGGCCAGGGAAACAATGGAAATCTGATTCTACTGTTACTTGATTACTCTAAAAAACAATCTTGCCTTGAACAGTAGTGTTTTGGTTTGTAAATACAAGAAACTGTTGGGGTTTATATTCTCATTTTCCCATATGCCAGTATAAAGAAAGGAGGACAAAGTTATTCAAAGTAAATATTCTTGCAAGGAGTACAACAGAGGATAATGTTAACACAGCTAACTGTTAAGCTAGCTTCTCAGCAGCAAAAATCCAGAAGGGAAAAGGAGAATTTAGTAGTTGAGTTCATTCAGCTGAAAGTGAGTGTCATACATATCTTAGCCTTTTAATTTTTTTCACATATGAAATCTCTGTAAAATATTTATTTGCTATATAACACCTATGCATACAGTAAGTATATATATTTATTACTTTCAACTTCTTTCACTGCTAGTTGAGTATGAAAGAAACTCGGCATATTTTGAATAATTTTTATTCAGCTGTGTACAATTAATCAATATTATTTTTTCTAAGGACAAAGTAGGCTCACTTGTCAATGATTAGTCTAAATTTAGTCACTGATTTTTGAAGCAGCTATCAATCAGTGATAGTTTAAAAGTCACAAACCTGTTAATGTGGGGTTGAATTAGTTTTGGTCCATCACATTTTCTAAGAATTAAGTTCAAACATGTTTCGTTTCGTGTTAATATTAAGCAAACTGTTAGTCTTGTACAATAATGTCAGGTAACCAGCTAACCCTGCCATTAAACTTTTTGTATTACGAATCAGTTTGTAGCCTTATGTATGATGTAAACAATAGAACTGCACCTGAAAATATCCTACACTTGTTCTCCAGAACTTCAGATGTTCATTCTTATTCCACACATTCTACAAGTCCCCAGAACTACTATGTAAAAGAATCTAGGCTTAATACTCAAAAAAGTGCTTTCTCCAGAATCGGTGCTCATAGTTGGAATAGGATACCAAGTTGCCTAAAGACATTAACAAAAAATTCATTTTAAAGAAAGTTGAAAGAAATACTCCTCGATCTTCTGGAAATTGAAAGTTCATTTATTAACATACTGACAATAGCTTCTAAAATACAAAATTACGATCTGGACCATTAGAAAGGGTCTCCTACTCACTTGAATTTTTTTTCCTAATAATGATTTGGTCAACAATCTACTCTGTCTAATAATCCTTGTATGTTATTTTGATTACACTTTATTAATTTTAATTACAAAAATGTTTCTTTGTTGTTTAATTTAGGGTCAGACTTTGTAACAAAAATAGAAACTTATAAGTATTTGTACATGTATTACATACACTCACGACTGACCTGCCTCAAATAGCTCTCCTACCTGTGGGTCAGTCTACTTGTAAGCGTGTTGAGAATTTTTGTAATAAAGTTGAAGTTAAGTAGGTTACTAGGATATTAAATAATTTCACCCTTGCTATATATAGATGCTTTAAGTTTTTGAGAATGGACTATAGTTGTAACCTAAACTTCACTTGCCTTTTATTTTGGTTTGAATTATTGATATGAAGTGATTTATCTTTAGTGTACTAAGTTTATATAACTATAACTTAAAATTAAATTAATTGGTTTTGAATTTTATAAATCTGTTGAAAGGGCTATGAAAATGGTAGCAAAAAAATTTTGAAGGAGTTTCACACATTGTACATACAATCCAGACATCCCCCCCCCAATGATAATGGATGGAGGGACCTGACCCCTGCAATGACTCTCATGTACATAGGGGCACTTTGCTTCCAGGTTTACAACTCTTTGATTACTACAAGCATTGATGTTTCCCTGGTTGCTGTTTTTAAAAACACAAACAAGCATGTTACAACCTTTTGGCTTTCCCTATTGTTTTTGGATGATTTAACATATGTTAAACAATGTCACAATTGGTTCAAAAAGATATTCTCCCCCCCCCCACAAAAAAATGAATAAAATTTCTGTTTTTGCAACTCCTATGAGTATAAAAATTCTTAGCTCTTTGATTCTTCTTTTTTTCTTTTCTTTTTTTTTATGTTATAATAGTAGCTGCTGTGAAAGCATTGTTTACCATGTTTTGACGCAAGAAGTTTTCAAGAATTTGATATATTGATAAAAAGAATGCAAAATCCCTTGTTGAAGTCCTCTTGGATATAAGCCACCAGTTTATAAGCCCACCCAAACCCCTTATGAAGTTAAAGCCTAGGACTTTAAAGTTGGATTTTAATACAATTTTAATATAAATAAATTGATTTGTTGTGTAGCCTCTGTTGAACCCACTGCCAGCCAATCTTTACAGCCACCCAACCCTACTACCTGGGGAACAAATCTTACTGCAGCAAGAAAATGTGGCATATGTGGACACAAATGACAGGGTTGCCCAGGGTGTATTTCACCTCACTACCTATCGAGTGATGTTCACTGGTTCATATCAACAGGTAAGACATGAAAGCAATCATGGTGAAAATATTGTCAAGTGCACTTAGGACAAACATTGTTATCAGGGTGAATGTAATATAAATGTTAATTTTTGCCAGATTCTCAGCTTTTCAGTTGTTGATCTAAGATCTTTTTCTATAGGTACTTCAATTTGTAGTCTGATGCATTAATTGTGTGGGCTTAAGCTAATGAAACAAATTAATGGTACTTATATTATTACTGGTCATGATCAGGTAACCTTAGCTTTCAGAGCACTAGTGGTGTAGATGGCCAAGATATACATATAACCATTGTGTATCTGGTTAAAATCTCCAATGTGTTGTGTTTTGCTTATTAATCAATCAACGACTGAAAGAGGTAAACAAAATTAATTAAAATATATAATTATATAGATATTCATGAGTGTACATGTTTTATTGTAAAATTTGCTACTCGATCGTAGATGCTACTCATACTTAACTATATACCCTGGACATGAGTGACATATTTTCCATATCGTCCTTAATGAAGACATCACTGATGTCATTCTTTGTTTTCCTTTGCTCATTTCTATGCTTTTTTATTTCGTTTTCCAGCTGTGAAACACTCATATCTGTACATGTCAATTAATAAAAAGAAAATTACGTGTTGGCACGAACATAGGAAGTTTATCTCCTCCTGGAAAAGACACTTTGCTCACTTATGAAATTTCTTTTTTCCACTCAAAGATAAACTTCATATGTTGCGCCACTGTGTAAAATCCTCTATACATTTGACAGAGGTTCATAATCCTGCCCCTCTATTAACTATGATAAAATTTATGCCGATGCAAAATCAGAAGCTTCGTAATTACTTTACAGTAGTTGAGTTATTATCATACAATAGAAATGTACAGTAGTGTTTTGAAACATAAATTTTTGTTCAAAAAATGACCACAAGTTTTCTCTTTCTTTGTTGTTATATACATTTAAATGTTATATTTATCTCCTCAAAGTATGTGTGTGACAGAGACAGTGCACTTGAGATGGAACCTGAAGACATTGCCCGAGTGGGGCAGCGCAACCAGAGCCGTAAAAGGTCAGCGCTAGCCCATGTAAACAAAGGATTGCAAACATTGCTAGATGCCAGGAGAAAGCAGGATAGGTATGTTCATCCATAATGCTTCTTATTTGCAAGGCTTGCAGAGCAGTGTGGATGGAGGAGAGGGAGAGTCTATATTTATGACTGCATTTATATGTGGTTTTCTTAGGGGCACTCCTTTGCCCCACCAGCCTAGGCTTATGGAATAAGGCCTAACATGTACATGTATAATTCGCTTTATGGTTGGTGATATATGGCTCCCAGTAGCTGATTTCATTTGCCTTTTAAAAAACAGCCAAAAGACTAATTAATAATAGCTTTCTAATTCATCAACTGAAGCTAAATCCTTTCTCGAGCCTAAGTGGCTCATAGGGCTGGCATTTATCTCCAGTTTCTGTAGTGTATGTTAAGCAAATAAGAGTGTTTGATGCCCCCCTTCCCCAGGACAGGACACTAAACCATCACAGTTTGGCCCCCAGCAGAAGCTGATACTCCTTAATACAGCTCAGTTGGCTGGATCAAAGTTGGGTTGAGTGTCTTGCTCAAGGACACAACATAGTGGGCTAAAACTCGCAACCCTAGGATTACAAGTCAAACAGTGGCTAACCACTTGGCCACTGCACCACTGACCTATTAATCAACGATGTTTATTATTTTATAAATGTGGTATCTTAACTACTAAAAGTTGTACAAATACAATTTAAAGGTTCAGGCATATTTATTTTATCAATAGTCTGAGAGCATTAAATTAAATTGAAAAATAATTCCCATATTAGTAAATGCATCAATAATTCTTTCATTTAAATTATAAAATTTGAACTCTGACTAATAATAAACTTTTAGTTAAGTTGCCATTTTATTTTCCACATTTCTGGACACAGCTGCATAAAGCCATACTTTGTCTAATACAAAATTATAAGAAACTTTGGACTTTGAAATTGGTTTAAGAAACAATTAACAATTTTCCTACATCTAGAACTTGCATTTGTTTGTTTCTTGAAGGTTACGCTCAGGACGGAAAAAAGTTAAGCTTTCAAGAGGTCTGAAGTATTCTCACTCTGTCAAGAATCACTCAAGTGTACAAACATCCAGATCTGGAGTTAATACAGTGCCATCAAGCCGAGCAGAAAACTCTGTTACCTTGATGGCAATCAAACCTTTACGCCGACCTGTTGTGAAGTCCAACCTTACAAATGTTGGTATGTACTAGTTGTTAATTGCATTAATTTTTGGCTTTTGTTGAATTTCTTTTCTAACTAGTAGTTAGTATTTTTCTAACTAGTAATTAACTGTTTCGGTGCAATGGGCCACTATAAAAGTTGCAGGTTAGAAAGGTGCCATTGTTGACTTAAGTCGAGAAACTCGTCACTTCCAATCAACTGAAGTTGACATGTTAGAAGGGTGCGATCCATAACTATAGTCGACACTGCACTTGTCACTTCTAATTTCGGTGCCATGGTCAACTGAAGTTGACATGTTAGAAGAGCAACATCATTGACTGTAGTCAACAAACTTGTCACTTCCAATAAAGGGGCCATTGTCAACCGTAGTCGACAAACATGACACTTTCAATTTAAAACTTATTAAAGTTCTTTGTCCAGCTCCTAGGATAAATAATATTTTTTTCAAACCTTCATTTTCTATTTACTTCATTTTTTCAAAATAAACTTGGTGATGAACTGTAAAACTAAAATGAATTGGTGCTGAAAGGGTTTATTTTTTTAAAACAATTAATTCAGATATTGGTCAACAAATTTGAGAGTTTAAATCCATTGGATAGCAAGGTCCATGGTTTCAATGTTAGATTATTTTAATTTGTGGTACTCATATGTTTGTTCAAAACAATTAAACATAAAGAGAAAAAGTTGAGGAATGAATAGGGTACCTAGAGTTAGGATTTAGGGTTAGAGTTAGAGTTATGGTTAGGGTTAGGGACATAGTTATAAGTGTAAAGGTTTGGGCTAGGGTGGGTGCAGTATTTTTCCCTTCTAGGCAGTATAAAAAAATCTAACTAGTTACTAGCTAAACATGTAAGAATCCCCTGAAATTTTTGTAGTATTGTGTTTACTGTTCCAGTGAAGTAGGTAACTTAAATTGTACTATTTTGATTAATTTTGTAGCATTCCAGTACGATCTTGAAGTGAGTATACCGTGCACAAGTATTTATGACATTCGAAAGTATTCGAGAAAGAATCTCCCAAAAGAAGAGACTATGTTCTTTGGTGATGGGTTGGAGCTTTTGTGCAGTGATATTCGTTCATTCAAGGTATTTATTACATTGCAAGTCAAATTACTAGGGCCAACTGTAACCAAATCCTGCACACTGATTAGCAAAAAATCATTCCAATAAATTCTCATATAGGTGCAGAAAGTTATTGGACTGATTTCTCGCTAACGTTGGCAGGCAGAGATACAGTATTCCCTTTGTTCTCATTTACTGATCTAAAACCGAAGCCATGTACATATTAAATATCTTTAGTTAATAATCTCAGTTGCTTGGTTTGTCTTGGAAAATATTTTTCCTAGGTCTGCACTGTTCAAGATCTCAGCAAATATTTTCCCAGACAGACTTCGCACTTGGTTATTAAGATTTGTGTTTACTTATAGTTTTAACCTTTCATTTTTTTCCTTATTTTAGTTTTGTCCTGGAAATCAAGCTCACTTTGATGCAGAGAAAATGACCAAACACTTGTTGAAATACACTCGACCTGTAAGTTTTCATACTAAAATAACTTTTGTCATGTATGTTTTAATTTTTAATTCTTTTTAATCTTTGCAGTTTTCTGCTACAAATTCAATTTAATGCAGTTTCAACCTTTTTATTTCAGTCATTCAGTCGTCTCTTTGCCTTTGCTTACAAGAGCAGCATTCTTGTACCCAAGATATGTGATAAAGCTGCCCCAAATTTCTATTGCTTCGAGAGTAAGTACTGTAAATTGTTTGGTATCCCATTGCACACGCATTTCTAATAAGTTTCCATGCTACTACCCCCATCCCTCAAATGGAAAAGGGAACATTAAGCACTGACATTCTCTCTTTCTCCACGTTACTGTACAAGCTTTCACCAAGTATCACATATATTTCGTTTTCATCTTTTTACATAATTGTTAAAAAACAATAACAGCACTTGATAATATTATTTTATAGGATAAATTGCTTAACTTATTCAGCTTAAGCAGTATTCAGAAGTACATGTAGTTGACTCACAATTCTATCTTCAAGTATTATGGTTTACCGAGCCTTTTTTTTCTAAGTTCTTTCTCTGCTATGTTTTTTACGTACTATTTGTTTTTTATTGTTTCCCAGAGGAATTCGAGAGAATGGGATTGACTTTCATGTGTGAGAAGTGGAGGTGTAATGGTGAGTACAGACATTGCTTTTCTGTTTTCTTTTTGTATCTTTTATTTCTGTGATTGTAGTTAAACACCCATGGACAATCTCATATCTTTTTCTTTTCCTGATATTCCTTCAAGTTCTAATACAGCCAGCATATGTAGTAAGCTTTTCCGTTTTGGGTTTTGGCAAAATTATCCTTTTTGGCAACACAGACTTTGGGGCAAGAGCAAGAAACGTTTAAATTTCTTGCTCTCGCTCCAATTTTTGCGCAGCCAAAAAGGAAAATTTTGCCAAAACCCAACAGAAAAGCTTATTATGCGGACCAGTCCCAACAACACATAGTGCAACACTTTGCGGTATCAGGGTATCAGTAATCCATTATATTTTTACCATTTGCTAAACTCTACAGCCGGTAAAAAGAATCAGCAAAGGTGACTCTCTAAGAAAATTCTCACGAATAAAAACTTGCTGATAAAATACCCTAGAGACGGTACTTTTCCATCTTATAGAAATGCTTTCGTCCATATAAGGAAAACATTTATCTTTCTACTGCCCGTTTTCAAGAGCCATCCATTTCTCTTTACCTTAATTTAGGCTTAATGATTAATATAACTATCTCAAACATCAAGAAATGATCCCCCAAATGGGTTGCCAGACCTGATTACTGTACTTTTCTTCCTTAGGCCCTGTCCGCGCTAAAACGTTTTTGTTTGAAAATGTATACTTTATTTTATGTTTTGCATGCCTTCTGTCCATACTAATACGATAAAAAACGAAGGTGTATGTTACCGAAAACTGAGGTTTTCGGTGGAAGACGCTTTCCAGAGTGGAGGTACAGCGTCTCGGTGTGGATGGGCAAAAATTTTAAAGATTTTTAAAAAACGCTTACTACGCTGCTCACTTTGAAAATACCTGAGAAAAACCTGGTGATAAAAATGGTGTTTTTTTATATCCGTTTTCTAGGTCCGGACGCAAATACTTTCATACTTAAATTTTGATTATGAAAACGGAGGTTTTCGAAACCTTTAGTTGGGACAGGGCCTTAATTAACCTTTAGAAGGTCTTGACTGTCATCTTAAACTAAGTGATACACAAGAGCAGTATTTTTTCACGTCGAACAAATTGTCTTGTGTGACTATGGTTGTTGTGCCTCTTACTGTTACTAAAATCAGTTTTTGCATGAAGTAAATATAAGTGTGGTCTTTGTAAATAGTTGTAACCAGTTGAATACATTTTTAATAGCGTTTGCAAAGCTGTCATCATTTTTGTAAACTAGCTCGTACAAATCAAAGATGGAGTCAGACAAGCGTTAAATAAAACACATTAAAAAAGGCTTTGTGCCTGTGTTGTTTTTTTTTACCGTAGAGACAAAAAAGTGCGCTAGCTATCCGCCACTGACAGTTGTCCCAGAAGCTGAGTCTAACACCGCTTTGGAAGAAGTTATTGAGTTTCATAGGTACTACGCATAGCTTGTATACAATGCTGACAACATAAATATATATGAACAAATAGAATGCCTGCTGCTTTAATGTTACGTCATTCTCCCTCACTCAAGATCCTGCCACCACAGACTTACCACCCGAAGTGTGTGTTTCCGTTCAGTTGAACTCTTATGACTCCGTTGAGGTTTGTCAATAACTCAGAGAATTCGTCCTCGTGCTCCTCCGCATCCCAATCCAAATAACCTTCTTAAAACTCCCATAAATCCCAAACTAATTCGTTAAGACCTGAATATCAACACACAACAAATCAATGATCGTTTATTGTAACCTTTATTTAAGAGCATATATAATGTGGGAGAAGATTACGAGGACGAATTCTGTGTGAGTTACTGACGAACCTCAAGAAAGCTCAACTGAACGGAATTTATACCGAGGGTGGAAAGCCTGTGGTGGCACTAAGTAAAAAACCTTGAAATGAGAGCCAGAAGAAAGGCGGGGTTACGATTTGCGAAAGGCATATACAGTAGAAATGAATAATTATTTACAAGAGTATCAAATACTCAAAACGTTTCCATATTATTCTGCAGTTGCTATTAGATTTGACTGAAATACTTGTACTTGTTTTAGAATTGCAGATAATTACATGTAGATTATAGTTACTGATTTACATATAATTCTCATAACGTATTTAGACCTTCGAGAAATCTTTATTACAATTTCTGGTTCTAGCGTTCGCGCGCAAAGAGATAGATTTTTTGTACGCTGTTGTACAAGTGTGTAAGGCCAATTTTGTTTACAGCTTTTTTACTGATCGCTGTTATATGATATAAAATAGCTGTCCCCTGAAGTGAAACTATAACCCACCCAATAATTTTCGTGTAACATCATTGGATAAAACGCATCACGTGGTACATACTCGGAAGTAGGTTATTAGCGAATATACCCCCGAGTATAACATATGCATGTTTACGTCAAACACCCCCGGGCCTCGCTTTCGAATCACGAAAACGTGAATATTTTCATAAATCGAATCCCAAAGCGTCCACAAATGAAAATAATTCCTTCATGAAAACGGTTTGCACGTGTAAAATGCTCACACCTTTTTCTTGAATACGAGGCTTGGGGGTGAAATTGACTAGTTTGATGTAAATGTACATAAGGTCTATTTGATAACTGCCCTGCGATTTTGTCGGCCATTTTTTGATTAAAACAACAAACGTTTTTTTTTCAAATTTTGAACAAGTTCAAATTGATAGACAAGAAAATTAATCGTTTCGAAGATTTTTAAAAATGTCAGGTTTCAAAGGCAGTGCCAACATTGCAAAAAGTCGACAAAGTATGCCGTAAACGTATAAATCGAAGGTAAAAAAGCTGCGATCTGCTTTCGCTAAACAACTCAACTAAACCTGTCAAGCCTCTAAAGTTCTGTTAAATATCTTAAGCTTCAAACTAAGATTTTACAGTCCATCCAGCTTCAATTAGTATGGAGAAGAGAAATAATTTCATCACTGCAATTGTACACAAAGTTTTTTAGAAGAAAAAGTTATTGGGACGATTATAAAATATATAAACCCCTTTTTGGCTTACTGGTATATCGTAGAATAATGTCCTTGGCTGATGGATTGTCCTCAAAGTTTCTCAGTAGCCCTTAAAGCTTCGCTTCTAGGCCAACTGTTCATTTTTCGGACAATCTATCAGCCAAGGACATTATCCTTTGATATACCAGCCGCCGGAAGGGATTTATTTACTAAATACTTATCGACACTAAGGGAGATGATTGTTTTAGTATAAAACAAACTTGCCTTCTTTCTTGTTTATAAGGGTTCCTTCCTCAATTAGTTTCATAATATAATCTTTCGAAACGGAGGCAAAACAAGAGGCTGTTTTTCTCCTCTCACGAATGAGTGACTAATAGTGAATAGTGTAGGGTGTTTACTTATTAGCGAACCAATCAGAGTGCGCTGTTTGATTGAATAACTTTATTAAATTTTCAAGCTCCAATTTTGTTTCTCGCGTTTTGATTGGTCCACTCAATCTCTCGGTTATCAGCTCATACATGTGTACACCGAGTTGACCGTATATGGAAACTGACTCCAGTGTTGCAAAACTGAAATATGGTTCTGAATAATTTCAAATATCGATGGGTTTGAAAAACAATTAAGTAGTACTTAACAAATAACAATTATTTAATAAAACAATTATTATTCCTTTTGTGCTTTTTGGATATGAGATGACTTGTAGTCAACTCGGCGCTCAAGTCTCTTTGGCTATTTATATTAGATAGATTTAGCAAAGACAACGCGTCGACAACGTGACTTCTATTTACGTGCGCGCGCAGAGCTCGAGGGCCTGAGTCGTTGCAATGTTGTGTTTCAGGACGGGATTTTGATGTTTACGCAGTGCGCTCACAACGTGACGTCTTTTTCTCAGGACCTCGAGCTGTGCACGCGCACGTAAATAGAAGTCACGTTGTCGTGGCGTTGTCTTCGCTAAATCTGTCTATTTTCAAACTGTATATGTTGCTGAAAAAGAAACACAATCAGTTACTGTTCATCAGCAGGATACCCAAAGGGTGCAATTCCACAATTGGTTTCAGCTCCATTAAATCCTGTACCAATTGTAGAACAATTTAGGAGGAGCCACCCACTAAGTGAGCACAGTAACTGAACAACCGTTAGTTAAAGTAAGGAAAATAATTAAACCGTTAATAACTGTGACTATGCGGCACACGCAACGTGTTTAAAAAAAAAATGTACGCGCGTGCACACAAGGTTTTGAATAACTTGCGCGCGGATAAAAAAAAACATAGCTCTCATACCCAACCCGCGCTCTTGGAATAACTGTTACCTGATAACTCTCTAGGAATGGATGCTTCCCGACTGTGTGTTGGAAAAGCCAAGTGAGCGATGCTGTTATGTTGAGATCATCTCTTCCAGTTTCACGAAGGTAAGGAAACTTTACCCAAACATTGTTCCAAAGTGCCGATGAAAAACAAGTTGAACATGTCTCCTACAACTAACCTAATAATATATGTGGATTGATTGTAACTTGATTCTGATTGTCCAAAAGAGGAGTGTAGCTTTCGTGTGACACTGATAAATGCAAAATTTGGTAACATTAACGCAAATTTTTGATTACAAAGTTATGTTTTCAGTATGCTTACGACTTCAGTTGTGATCAAGACTTCGATTTCTACCACGGTCACAGCACTACTTACATTAAGATATTAGTATGTAACTGTGTTAATTTGGAGTAATGTAATCTGACCAGTCAGCCCTTTAAAGCTGCAAAAGGTACAGGTACAAATAAACAAACATGTTATGTTATATTATGTTATGTTAATACTGTATTATATTATATTATATTATATTATGTTACATTACATTATATTATATTATATTTGTTATATTTATTATATTATATTATTTTATATTATATTGTACTATATTAGTTTATAATTTGATAGTGACGTACCGATTAAGACTTACTGGCCGTGCTTCTGTCGCAGCATAATACGGCATGGTTCCAACGTATGAAATATTCGAAACTAAACGGCGGTTGTAACGAATAGATCTCGGCAGTTCACGGAGTTCTCGAACAAAAAGAAAAAGGTTTTCATAATTTCAGTTTCGCTCGTAGCAATGTATCCTGCAGCCCGTGATATAGTTTTCAGTTTTTAAAATTTTGAAGAGTCTTTACCTGACACTGTGTGCAATACTGTTCATTTCAAGTTCTGCTTTTACTTTTACGATCAATTTTACGTTTTCCTCAATAAATTGATGTTAAACTCTTCTCTTCCAGAGGTTTGAGCGACGCGCGGTGTAACACTGATGAGAGTTATCTTGCAACTATCTGTTTGTGCAACACGTCGGCTCCGAAACACAAGCTCGTCATCTTTACTGAACCGTAAGTGCATTTAACTATACTGCAGTAGGTTTCTTGGTGTTGTTTTACAATGCTACCAGTCAAAATTAACCGTTTTCAAGCAAAAAATCATTAATCTTTTTAAAAATCGAGTATTTGTGAAGATCGTGTGAACAATGAACTGACCGTTACTTTTTTTTTCTGTTGAAATATTTTAAGCCCATAGCACAGAGAGTTAATGACTTTGTACGGTGTATTTTATCTCTTAAGTATCCCGTTTTGTTCATAAACATAGTACAATTCCAGCAACCCCCTCCCCCCAAAAAAGTTTGCAGTTGCCTGAAATAAATGAGCTCCCACCCCTCCACGGAAGGCTCAGTAGATTTACAGTGCGTAATACTAACAGAATTGTAAGAATCGGGTGTTTTTCGTGTGTTCATTTTTCAAAATGGTGTAACTGGGACGTGGTCTTGGTACTATTAACAGAAACCATGCAGTTTTATGCTAAAAAAGATAATTATTGATAAGGGTTTTTTTACTGTCGAGTGAAGTTAACTAAACTTGTTTAAAGTCCCTATCAAGCTTAATTTTTTACTTTTTGGATAAAAACTGTTGTCATCTGTGAACTCAAAATTCGAATAACCGAAGGAAATTTCCGCGTCTTAGTACGCATTTTAATCAAAAAGAGATTGGAATGGAAATTTTGACCGAGCAGGCCGTGGACTGGTAACCTGTGACGTAGCAGCAGTGAGTTATGTGGTTTTTGTTTAAAAAATTCATTTCTGTTAAAAAATGTCATAACATTTTTATTTCGAACAATTTCAAGGGAATAATTCATTGATTAAAGTTGTGACTATTGTAGCAAGAATTGAATTTTTTGAGATAAAAAGATTGTCTCTGCTTCATGCCTCGTGCTACGTCACATGCCTCCTGCTACGTCATCATTGCACGCTTCAAGTCATAAAACTGTTACAGGAACGGCAAGGAAAGGTTTTATTTTCGAAAATTACTATTATTAAAGGGTTCTACTTCTCATCAGGAACTTAAAAAATAAGCTTGATAGGGACTTTAAAAATATTTAAGGTAAAATAATTTTTATATAATCAGCGAGCTTGATTTTTTTTGCAGCTCAAAGCAGTCATCGACTCAAGGACTGCTAAACCAGCAAAACTTGACACCTGAGCAAGGAGAAAGTAGGTATTTTTATGTTCAAAGTTGACAATTTTCAAATAAAATGTTAAAAGAATTGTCTCTGACTAAAATTGTAGCTGTTGTTAAGCCGTGGCTACACGGTGCAACATTGCCTGCAATGTTGCGCGCAACGGGAGAATTTCACCGTGTAGCCACCTTTGAAATCGTTGCACGCAACGTTGCACGAAGTAGAAACCGATACTACTCCTGCAACATTGCACGCAACGGTTTCACCGCGTGGCTACACGAAGGGTTTCAGTTGCACGCAACGTTGCATGCAATTTTGCATCGTGTAGCGACGACTTTAAATGGTTCCAGACTTTTTGGCCGATGCTTCGGTCTTCTCTAGTGGATGAAGTTAAAACTCGATTACTTCGATAGGAATGCATAAAACTGTTAACTACAATGAATTAACATTGTCTTTAAAACAACTTTAGGCGATTATAATTAGATGCAGGATTGAACTGTAGGACTCATTTACTGCATTTTTGTCCTATACGGAGCGCCACGCGTCAAGAAACGTTCCCTTTTTTGGAATGTGCGTTTTGTTGCGACGATCATAGCGTTCTTAGAACCTACAATGTGATCATGAGTGTGTTGTGCTATTCTTGACTGTTCGTTACTGAACGTCTGTCAACAACCAAATAAGCTACGCCTGTCCCTGTTCCTATACTGTACATCATATACAAACTGCGTCTTGCGTTTTGTCTCCTAATGATGATCAAAATGGTCGAAAACGTTAATAACTGATTTTATAACTAACAAAAAAAATTAGACATCTACCATAAAGCTAAATTTTATCCATATAAGGAACTTCGACTTGTTTTGCTTTCTTCGTTCCTCAAAATCCGATTAGTGCTAAACAAGGGTTAAATTTTTAACGGGTCCATGTTCCAGTTTCCCACCTTCTGGAGCTTGCTTTGGGCTGAAATTTTTGGGTTTACCTGTTTGTTTTATTGGTAAATCTGATAAGTATTCTCTAAGAATATTAAAGCTTTACTTATGAAGAAATTATTGTTTGAATTTTGTCTTATTCCAGGGTTAAGTTAATCGGGGTTTTGATGAACCGAGCCCTGAAATGTAGTTTTTAGTGAAACTGGGTTGATGTTTTAAAACTTCTCTCTTTCAGCGTTTTACTACCCCAACTGCAGATTTGTTTACTCTGAGGTTCCACCACCGGACTTTAGAGCTGTGAGGCAAAGTGCTAACAAGCTGCGGAATTTCCTCTCGAGTAGAATGTAAGTAAAACGAATAGGTGCAGTCCTGAACAATCGAACCGATGTTTATCCCTGCATCAGGTTATCCAAAAATATTAATATATATATTCTAAGATCAGCTTTTTGACAGTGTTTTGAAGGGATTGATACCACAAGTCTTGATGAAAATTATTTCAGTAATGACCCTTTTGGCACACATTGACGTTCGAAACTCTTCAGTGGGAACTAGTCTTTCAGTTTCTGAGTTTGATCAGCAGATCATGTCAGAGGTGTTTGACTGTGTAGAACAACGGACGGTATGACGATGCGAATATGTTCATTTAGGTTTCGAGCCGACTTTCTTCCTTTGTTTTATTTTTGAAGAAACGTATAGTTTTGTGATATCTTCTTTACTCTCTTGAATTTATCGTCTGGACAGACCTAAAACAGAGGCTGCCGAAGCATTTAAAAGCAAGGAGAATTTTTAAATTACTTTTCATGTGCTACAGTGCATGAAGTTTCAAATTAGCAACCTGTAATGTGGTTTGTCTCCCTTTTTTGCTCCAGAGACGACACCAAGTACTTTTCAAGTGTGGAGGACACTGAATGGCACAGTCAAGTTGGCGAGCTGCTTCAAACAGCTACTCAGATAATTGTTGCTATAGAGAATGACAAGTCCTCTGTGCTCATCAGCTACGAAGATGGTGTCGATAGGACAGCACAAGTACGGGATCACTTAGAACTCCTTCCAATTTTGAATTAAGATTTTTTTTTTGTCATTTGTTAAACTGAATCAAATAGTTTGCTTGAATTTGCAAATATGTGCCTTCGTGGACCTATTTTCTGCTACCGTAAACAGGGGGCTTATTAATTTTTAGAC